>RJWM01017465.1:0-43018 GCA_004363535.1 Dasyprocta punctata | reverse complement strand
AGCACAGCTCCACATTCAATTAGAAAGACTAATCTGATCAAAGCATGTGGGATAAAGTGGATTAGGAGGGCCGGGGATGTAGCTCAGCAGCCTAGCACCTGCATGGCAAGTGCAAGCACCTGACTTCGATTCCTGGTACCAAAAAAGGAAAAATAAAAAGTAGATTAGGAGAGGTCAGGAGAGATTTCTAGACTCTCAGTGATCCAGAAATCGGGATGCTAGCGGAGATGGAGTAAAGGATTTCATGGGAAATGAAACCCGCTAAGACTTGATATTAGGGTGAATTTCCTTAGGTCCAGCCCTGAGCTTTGACACAGTTGGAGGAGTGTGTTTAACAAAACAGGAAAGTCGGGGACCATGCTCGTCTTCGCTGCAGACTTGGAAGGTGTGGGTTGCCGAGCTGGATTTGAGCCGAGGGGGGCGCCTCTGGGCTTAGACATCTGGCGAGCAGTTGGCAATGCAGACCGCGCTTGGGAGACAGCCCAGGCCCTCAGTCAGGTAGCCGTGGAAGCCTCCAGGTTGTATTTGATAGCTGACGTGGGGAGGCAAGTGCAGAAAACAGGTAAGCACAAATCCGGGCGATCTGAACATAGATGGTCGTGTCCCCCCTCACCCTCAGCACCCCCGTACTTTGCCTCCAGTTCTGGCTCAGCGTGGGACAGGTGCTTCCAGGCCCAGAGGGCTGGCGTGGCGACCTCTCCCGAAGCTCGGCTTTCTCGTCCTCCTGGAGGGAAACTGCCCCAGGACCAGTGTGTTCTTCAGCTCTCAGAGCCAGACTGCAGAAATACGTCTGCTCGTCTCCCTCTGCTCTCTTTCCTCAGATTCATTCCTTCTGTGACTGAACTTTGCTTAGGGAAATTGGTAGAAGGAGCACGGAAGAAGATAGAGCGTGACACGGGGCAGCGGTGGGCAAGGGCGGCTTCGCCTCCCTTGCCTAGGACCATGTTCGCGACCCGGGGAGGGGTCCGGGGGAACAGGGAGGGCAGAGAGGGTGGGTGGAAAGGTCGGGAGGAGGCAGCGCTCTCTCCACTCCACCGGCAGCAGAGGGCGAAGGGAACGAGGAATCCAGCCCTGGAGGGCCCGGGAGCTAGCGAAGCTCGAGTTGGAAACGTTGATTGACTTTGCCATCTGCCAAAGTGAGAGCTTTTGTTGGAAGCGGGAGGATCATAACGATGCCCTGAGACTGAGGTTCCTGTAGCCTCACCTAACAGTGGTTTTGCTTTATTATAATTATTTTTATAATAATAACTATTATTCCCTCTAATATGGCCTGAGATAGTCAGATTTAAGGGACATCTTACCCTTATCCCTGTGTTGAGCTCAGTTGCATTTCATAAAACCTATATTGCTCAGTAAGACACGACAGAAGAGGCCAAGAAAAATCAAACTGACCTTCAAACCAGGCTTCTGAAGTAGCCCAGACTACCATAAGTTGGACAGTGTATTAGGACACGTGCCAAAGTCGACGATCAAATTTGAACCCCGGTTTAAAGGTGGATATTCCTCAAATGCATCTGAGCTCCAGTGAGGACAGTGCAAGGGTTACCGGATGGCAGCCCTCATGGGCTGCGAAGTCAGGGCTTACTCTGGGGCAGTCAGACAGCAAGTTGATACTTTCTTTCGACAAAGCCAATGTTTAGAATTCCAAGTCTTTCATCATGGAGTTCATTTTGTGTGACCTTTTAAAAATAAGTTTCTTTAAAAAAATTCACAGTTAAACAAAGAAGCTTTAGCAATCTCTTACAACATTTAGAGGCAAAGGAAAATGCTCTGAAGAAGAGAACAAACACCTCGTTTGGGTTGGCAGTAGTAATTTGACTTATTTAATTTTGCATTGTGTTAGAAAAGAAAGCCAGAATCAGTGCCCCTGAGTCCTGCAATTTCATAGGTCCTTAACCTTCCTGAGCTTTGCCAGTCTTACTTTTGATAGACCTTTTTTAATGTTTGATTTATTTCTAAATTTTCATTTAGTGCTAGATCCCACTAATTGCTTCCTTATGGCAGCTGTTAGGGTTTAAGCTTTTGACTCCAGACGCACTGCAGTCCCTTGTTGAGGGCTCGAGTGGACATCACGAGGACCTTTCATGACAGTCTTACCACAGGAAAAAAAAGAGCTGTTAAAAGTTAGCTTTCTAGTAAGTAGGGCTGGTTTTAATATTTAGAATTTTGGTTTCTATCCACCCCTTCTGCTCTATCTCTTTTAATCTTCAATGCGGAATGAAAGGTGTAAAGACCAAAGCTATCAATCTGTTTACGGCTATGATTCCCTTCCCTGGCTTAGCGGAGTCTGACACGGTAATAAACACAGTTTGCAGCAGCACTGAATCTGGTTTTTCTATAATTCTTTATGGGTTGCTGCTTTGAGCGTCAGAGTTGTATTAGATTATTTTTCTTTTGTTTCTGTTCAGCAAGAATTTTTTAAAAATTTATTTTAGACACAGAAGAAAAATAAGAAATTAAAGTAAAACAATTTCACAACAGGTCAATAGGAGAGTAAAAATAATCAGCACATTGCATATTGTTATATTCACAGCAGTTGTTTAGGGTATAAGATATAGACATGAAACATTGTCCAGAAAATTATTAGCACAAAACTTTCCCCTCAATGAATCAAGAGAAACCAGCTATATGACTATCTTTTTTTTTTGTTATGACTGCTCTATTATTTAAAAAAAAAGCATTTCACATTAAAAATGAAATCTGAAAATGACTCTGTGAAAACTACTTTTCACTCGAAATTCTTTTTAACTATCTTAACTAATTTTTATATACATAGATAGATTTTCTTTCAGTTTATCAGACAAGTGCAACAATGCGATAGTTACATATGTGTGACTTATTTATTTCACTGATAAGTGTATTTTCAAGGCACACAGCAAGAATTAATTGAGCACCTAAGTCTATCCTAGGGGTAACTAACTGTCTTGAGGGTCTGCAGTTCAGTTTTGTTTTACTCACTAAAGGAACATGGTACAATGAAGATTTTTGTCTGGTTTTCTTTGGCAGTAGTTCCTGGACAATAGAAGCAAACCCTTAAGCCTGCATTTTCTCCAAAGGTTCCCAACCATTGACCTAGGACATCTACCAAGACTTCCTTTTGATTTTAGGAAATCAATATATTTACTACCTTTATCCTTGGGTCAAGTACCTGGAAAAAAATTTTATCTCTACTATGATTAAAATATTTACAATATGGACTGTGTCCTTAACCACTATTATGGGTAGACCAAGCAGTTTAAAAGTTGCTTCATGCATAATGCTTCATTTTTGCCACGTAGCATTAAATTCTCCATTTTATCAATGAAGAAACTGAGTCATAAAGAGATTAATTCACCTGCCAAAGATCATGCAGGTAGTGGTAGCCAGATTTTAGTCTGGATCTGTTTTTCTCTACAACTCAAGTTCCTAACCATCAATTATTATATTCTATGTTATAATAATTGCCCCAAATTACAGTTTTACTTTTCGCTGAAACATTTAAAAAGAAATTACACACAATTGTACGCACACATTTTATCTATACTTACAGAAACTCCGATTTTATAATTTTTTTTTCAGAAAAAGTTTTTTTTTAACTTTATGACATGTTACTAGCTCAAGTTATTTGCAGAGTAAAAAGTCTATGAAACAAAACAGTTTGGTGATTTGGAGAAGAAACGTACAAAATATATATTCTCCTAGGAGAGCAGAGAACCTTCTACATGAGTTCCAAGTTGAAGTGCACACTTGAAGAATACATGGTCACATTTTGGTCAGAAGTAAACTTGTGCTAAATACGTAAACAGTTTATTCACAGGTAGGATAGATTTATACAGACCTAAATTGCCAAGGTCCCTATTTTTCAACAAAATCACTACATTTTCAATTGCCATACTGTTTGTGATGTTGTGTTTCACAGCTTCGGATACCACATTGAGTTCCTTTGTGAACGTGTGGTTTGAGTATCAGTCTCATTGCATCATTGGGGAAGTCAGTTGTGCAACTTGAGTGTAGGCGGAAGTCGTACAATCAGACCTGTCACTTCTGTCTTAGTAGTACAAGAGAAAAACTGGCCATTCCATGTTTCCTTCTTTGGAGACTAAAGGTGATAAAGCAGTGTTTGCACAAATGACCGGGCCCCTCGAAAGGAAGCCTCACCCCAGGCTGGCGGAGCTCAGTGAGACTGCTCTGGAGAACCACAAGGCTGAAGACAAGGCTTTCGAATTACAAGAATTCCATGTTCAGTGTGCAGTTTCAGCAGCAGAGAAAGGGTCATGTGCTAAAGGTGCACTCTCTCCAGAAATTAACATGAGAGAAAGGCAGCCTTTGAGAGGTGGCTCTGCAATGTGTCCACGACCCAATCTCAGTCCTCCTTTGACCCACTGATGATGGTTTGCGCTTATCTCCATCTGTCCTATTTCCACTGAGGCCAGCTGAGGCTGCCAACACTCTGGATTTAGAACAGAACCCTAAAACCACATTCAAATGCTATAAATAATTCACTTGGCTCTGGAACTACTGTGTTTATCTGGGTTGAACCAGTGTGACCAGGACTTTTCTACAGATTCATGGTATTGAGGACTTCTGGGCTGGGAATGGAGCTCAGTCATGAGTGCTTGCCTAGAGTACTGGGGTCAATGCCCTGCACTGCAGAACAAATCAATAGCATAAAATTATCAGCTTCCAAATGCAAAGACTCCCTAAGCCATGCTGATGATCTATGAGTGGCCCAGTCACATCCAGTAAGTCAGCTGGTCTTATTGGTTCAAACCTCAGAAATGTCTTCAGAGTCTTAGAATTTCATTGACATCCCTTAGGTTGAACATTTTTTTAGGAAGAGTCTAGTTTATATAGAATTTAGAAGTGGGAGGTACAAAGCAAGTGACAAAACATTAAATAATTGGTTACATGCATTGAGTCATATACTGATAGGCAGGCTAGTTTTGAAACAATAGAAACACTCCAGGAACCAGGGGAGGGGCCCTTGCAGGATTAGCACAGTTAAGGGCATCACCATAATATAGGAACATTCTGGGGAGGGGCTCTTGAATTAGCCCAGGGTGCCTTAAGGTACAGACAGTGACTCTGACTCGGTGCTCATCAGAGGTTTGCAGCTGGGCTGTAGACACTGTGAAGGTCAGTTGAATTCAGCAGAAACTTGGTGTATTGGTTGATCCTGTGTCCCCCCAAGTCCTCATGTAGTTTGGATGGGGCAGAGTCTGGCGTTTGTGATTGGTTTGTTGTCTAGCACAGGGATTGGCGATGTGAGTGCTGCACCCACCTGGGGTGGAGCCAACATGCAGCATAAGGGCGAGAGGAAGGTGAGTCTCTCTCTGGCTCTTCTGCTCTCTCTTGCACCAGGTTCACCTTGCTGTTTGTGGGTGCCATGAATGGCTGCCTCACCACACCACACTGCCTTGGAGCCAACTAAGTACAGACTGAAACCCCCAAGAATTGTAAGAAGTAAACCTTTCCTTCCCTAATTTTGGACATCAGGTATTTTGTCTCAGCAACGAGTGAAAAGTAACTAAGACATTTTTTCAGAGACTTCTAATTGATCATGAAATATCTATAAGTTTGCTATCTTATTAATGTGTTCCTACATTATAATTGTGTCCCAGCATTACCCAGTTTCTATTATAGAGGAGAATCTTCTCCCTTCTTTTCAGTATCAAAGAGCTAATAAGCGGGAGTAACTTGTAAAAGAAGTTGGTAGTGTATAGCTTAATGACTGGGGGGTCTACAGCTTGAATTTGAATTTGAAATTCCTTTTTTTTTTTTTTTTTTTTTTTTTGCGGCACCAGGGATTGAATTCGCAACCCCGCGCCTGCCTGACAGGCGCGTAAGCTGCTGAGCCAAACTCCCGGCCCTTGAAATTCCTAATGTCCTGAATTTTTATACTTTCCTAGAATGCTAATGTATATTATCTATAAGAGAAACATTTTTATTGCAGGCATAAGCAGGTGAAAGTAAGCAGCCCAAGACTGATATTTATAAAATAAAGAATGAAGGCAACCTTTCTGGTCGAGCATTTACTACCCTTCTCCTGGTCCATCCTAAGAACCCTTAACAGTCCAGCCTGAGTTTTCCCCAGCTTGGTCTCCCTGACCCGGACTCACTAGTGTGGTTCAAAGCCTTCCAGAACGTCTCTCCTGTGCTTCCCTCTCTCTACTCCCCACTTCACATCTGTTTTTGCCACCCTGAGCTCCCCCAAAAGCATGGTGTCTTCTCACTTATTTAAGTCCTCTCCTCTGCCTAAATGTCCCCTCCCTCCTCTCCCCAGCTCCCTCCTGCCTCTGGCCAGCTTTGGAGAGCCCACTGCGGCAGCCCCTCCAACCCCAGCTCTCCTCGGTTTCCCCCCAGCAGAGCGCTGGTCCCGGGGGGAATTAGGTGTGTCCATCCTCCTGTGGGCATAGAGCACATCGCCTGGCTGGCAGTCAGCTACAGCTCTTTAGAGGATGAAACTTGCTGTCCTTGGAACTCTACAGTAAAGAAAAGATTAACCAGAGAGAGTTTTTATTTATTTATTTATTTTTAGTTTTAGACAAAAGGAGAACAAGAAATCAAAACATAACAATTTCACCCCAACCAACAAAACAGCAACAACCATCAGCATATTGGATATTCCCAAAAATTATTTAAGGCAAAAAATACAGACATGAAACATTATCTAACTAATTGTTAACATAATTGTTTTCAAATGAACATTTCACATTGAAGATAAAATCTGAAGGCAACCCTAAAAAATTTACATTCTACTCAAAATTCTTTTTTCTAAGAGTTTTTGTTATATATATATATATATAAATTTTTTTTTTTTTAACCAGAGGTCGAACTCATGACCTAGTGCTTGCCAAGCATGGCACCCACATGTGGCTGAGTTAAAACCCCAGCCCTAAGTTTTTGTCATATTTTGAGAATGAAAATCAACATATCTGTACTTTCCTGGGATGTAAACCATAGCCCATTCTTCGTCCAGCAGCCCTGTCTGCCAAGGGTTTCTAAGGTTGGCCTTCTCTCCCTCTCCCTCTCCCTCTCCCTCTCCCTCTCTCCCTCCCTCTCCTTCTCCCTCCCTCTTTTCCTCTCCCTCTCCCTCTCTTCCTCTCCCTCTCCCTCTCTCTCTCTTCCCCTGCCCTTTTTGGTACCTCTAGCAAAATTTGATTCTGTTTTCATGACTGTCAGCTTTTAAAAATCATCCCCTCTTTAGCTTTTGCTGGTTCAAACTAAGTAAAATGTCCAGTTCTAGGGAATAAAAGACCATTACTGGTGGTACATCCAATGTCAAAAATCTCTCTCCATTCTAGTCTGTTTTACTTACTTTTATGTAAATTGAAATTTCATCAAAAGTGTTCTTGAATATTACCCCTCTTTCCTTTAACATATGTATTATTCAATATATATAGTTATATATTCAATATATATAATTTCAATATATATATACTTGAAATAGACAATAGAGCATGGAGAAAGAACTAAAACTTTAGTTATTTGGGCAGAAAAAATCAGCATAGGCCAAGACCCACATTAAAGGCTTGGAGTGAAAGTAGTGACTATAAATTCTGAATTTAAAGGCATTTGAACAAATCCTAGTTAGAAATTTGTCACTGACATTTATGAAGAGTTTGATAATTAATAACATAAGTGTTCTAAAAGAAATATTTCAACTAACACTAATAAATACAAACTGTCTTAGCACCTTTACATATTTATGTAATTAAGGCTAACTACATGAAACTGTTTAGTAAAGATCATTTCAGATATTCATATTTGCTAAAGCAGGCCTTGCAAATGATCACACTCCAACATTCTAGACCAGGCCAGGTCAGAAATCCCAAAAGTAGCCCTCCATAAGGCCATGAGTCACCATTCAATGATTTATGGCGCTTCATTTTCTCGTATTTCCATATTGACCTCAATTTGACTTTAGAAAGTTTTGCCCTCAAATTGTTACCAATCAGCCAGTGATACAGTTACCTGAACAACAAATGTGTCTACTGAATGCTACATTGTTAAACTTTGTGCAGTTGAAACAAAAACACCCTCTACAAATATTCTGTGAATCTAACAATTACAGTGATTAATTGATATGGTTGCTTACCCTTTAGTTAAAACTAGTGGGTTTTGTTTTTAACTCGAAAGACAAACGAAAATTAAAATCCAGACCCAACCTTACTTTTAAAGGTTAATCATCGAAGAAACTTTCTTTCATTTGTTGATATTATGACCTAGGGAAAGAACCGTGGGTCCCAGAATTCTCAGATTTTGTAATACTGCTTTCCAAGGTAGCCCTCTTTGTTCTTCAAAGCAAACCCGTAGTTGCAGCAAAGAGGTCCAATTAGGAAGGCAGGGTGGGATTTCAGGGAGTGCAGCAGAAAACACCTGCTGTACTCCAGGGCGCAGCTGTGAGCGGAGGTCGCCCTGGGCTCCGTGTCCGTCGTGGGCTGGCAGGTGCCGGGACGCCGTGCTGTCTGCTCCCAAACCCCCAAGCCGCATGCAGCAGCCTTTGCTGCTCAGCCGGGAGTGCAGGTCCTCCTGTGTCCACGAGCGCCCGGGCTGGAGAGACCTCGCTGACAAACGTGGCTTCCACATTGGTAACTGGACTTTGGGAAAGAGTCTTCACCGTGTCGCACTGCAGAAAGGTTTCTGAAAGACTAAGACCTCCAGCATGTCGTGTCACTGAACAGCACCCAGGGAGGCCCTGGCCTCAGGGCTCACCAGCAAAAGCAGAAAAAACTGTTAAGGGGGGAACCTTCTGGGGGGAAAGAGGGTGCGAGTGCTGAAGAGGGGTCAGCAGGAGCAGCCGGCCTGACAGTAGCTGGGTTTTCTAGGAGTCCTTTTTTCTTAACGCTAGTAAAGTCTTCGACCTTGGCCCTGGGTGGTTTAGCTTTTTGAGGACAGGGAATATATCTGTGTATTCAGCCTCTCTACCACATCCTCCATCATTGCTTAGAACAGTGGCGTGCTCTTTGTAGACATTCAACAAAAATCAAGAGTTCAATAGCATGCTATTGACATCCAGCCTAGACTCTCCATTGTACTGCTTAAAACTGTGATGGTAGTTATCATCTCATTAATTATTTTTCTTGGCTTTCCTTTGCCGTACAAAAATATAAACCCCACTTGAGTTGTACCAGTGAGCTTTTGTCTGTGCTATGATAACCAAAGAAAACCTTTAAGCTCAGTTTTACAGAGCTAGGTTCGCAGACTCCCTCATCCCTCATTATTTGACTTGCTGAAGACATTAATAAAGAGATGAAAACCTTCCTGAAAACACGGAGAAAATGTAATTTTCTTAGCTCCCCTTTTTATTTGGGCCACCTGATTTATGACCCAGGTAGCGCAGTGGTAAGATGGCTTGGGGGTCAGAGAGGTCCACCCTCCCTCTTTCCCTCTCTCTCTCTTCCTTTCTCTGGCTTGAAACCTGAGCACTTGGGTCAGGTGTCTGTGACACTGAAATCTGTGGCATTTCAGAAGGCCTGTCGAGGGTGGGAACCAGATACGTGGGCCTGATTCTGACAGTCTTGTCCCAGAGCTGTGTCCTATCTCTTAGTATCAAAACTGTGACATTTCAAGTTCCACACACTGGCTAATGCACTCCTAAGAGGCCTCAGGTAATTAAGATTTGAGGTTCATTTCTGGCCTCCATTAGGGGATGGTCATAATACTTTGCTCACTGCATTGCAGAGGAGATAAGGTGTGGTAACAGGTGCAATTCTTTGTCAGTGGTAAATACAGAAAATGCAAGACTTGTCGTTGTTATTATTAACTTCATGATAACATCACAATGCTTACTGGGAAAGCCACCCCTGAGAATGGGAATTGGTGCAGTTCCTCTGTGGCTGAGATAAAAGAAGGTATTTTAGTAGATGGGGTGTTGCTAGGTTCCTACCTGCAGGGACACAGCAGTCTCCTCCAGGACCTAAGGCGGGAGCTAGTTTATTAGAACCTTGGCTTCACTTCCGGTTGGACGTGTCCTTTTCTCCCAGCCCTGCCTGAAATGGAGCTGAGAGATTAAGGCTGACTTAGAAATGCTCCAATTTTCTAGATAGGGCTAAACCACAAAACATGACTTCACAGTTAAGAACTAGGGAAGACAATGTAATTGATGGTCCTAGAATTAGTTGTTCCTGCAGTGTTTTTAATCAAAATGTCTATGTAGTTGGGAGAATAAGTAGATGTCCAACGGAATAGAAATTCATTTTTTTTTAAAAAGCCACACATATTCTCTCTCTCTCTCTCTCTCTCTCTCTCTCTCTCTCTCTCTGTCTCTCACACACTCACACACACACACACACACACGGCCACTTGATTTTTTTTAAGTTTATTGGTAGACTATAGGTATACATAATGCCCACATTCATTGTAGGGAGTTTGTCTTTGTACGTGACGCATCTCGATCCTCCATTTTTCTTCTCCCATTCCCATCCCGTTCTTTTAAGCCCCCTTCCCCTCCCCATTCACAAAGCTCAGTTTTCATTTTTACCCTTCTTTTCTCATTTTTTCTTTCCCTTTCTTCCTTTCCCCACCCCATCCCCATTCTCCTTTTCTTTTTGAACAGTTTCTTTCTATTTTACAATGTCTATTGTACATTTATGTTCTTGCTACATTTTCAGTTTCTCACACCAGAGAGATAATGTGATATTTTTACAAGTGCATCCAATTTATTTAACTTAGAATTGTGGTCTCGAGGTTCATCCATTTAGCTATAAATGTCTCAAATATCTTTCTTTATGGCTGAGTAATACTCATTATATTAAAAAATCTTTTTTTATCCATTCATTGGTTGATGAGCATTTGGGTTGCTTCCAAGATTTAGCTATTACAAATTGTGCTGCTGTAAACACTGGTGTCCATATATCGCTGTGGTATGATGCTTTTAATTGTTCTGGAAAGATACCCAGAAAGGGAATAGCTGAGTCAATCGGGACCACTAATCCTAGTTTTTTGAGGAATCTCCACACTGATTTTCATAGTGGTTGCACCAGTCTATACTCCCACCAGCAGTGGAAGGGTTCCTTTTTCCCCACAGCCCCTCCAGCATTTGTTATTAGTTGGTGGTGGTAGTGGGGTGTTTGTTTGTTTTTTATAATAACCATTCTTTCTGGGGTGAGATGGAATCTCAGCATTGTTTTAATTTGCATTTCTTGAATGGTCACTGATGTTGAATATTTTTCATATATTTATTTGCCATTTGTACTTCTTCTGAGAAATGTCTGTTCATCTCAGATGCCCGGTTTTGGATTGGGTCTTTGAATTTACAGTCTGATTTTTTTCAGTTCTTTATATGTTCCAGGTGTTAACCCTTTGTTCAAAGAACAGCTGTCATAAATTTTTTCCCACTTTGTGGGTTGTCTTTTCACTCTGCTGATTTGATTTCTTTTGCTGTGCAAAATCTTTTTAACAAGGTGAGATCCCAGTTGTGAATTCTTTGTGTTAATTCCCGTGCAGTCAAGGTTTTATTCATAAAGTCTGCCTACACCTATGTCTTCCAGGGTTCTATCTACTTTCTCTTCCAGCCGATTTAGTGTTTCTGTTTTAATATTTAGATCTTTGATCCATTTTGATTTTAGTTTAGTGCATGGTGAGAGACATGGGTCTAGTTTTAGTCTTTGGCAGGTAGAAAGCCAGTTTTTCCAGCACCGTTTATTAAAGAGGCTGTCTTTTATCCAGTGAATGTGTTTAGCCCCTTTGTCAAAGATCAGACTGCCTGGTTTATGACCAAGCTAGTACAGTACCACAGTGGGGCGAAGCTACATGGTACTTGGTATTTTGATATTCAAATTGGAAGGGAAAAGCATCTTGACTTTTACCTCACATAATAACACAAATTCAGTTCTCAATTAATTCAGATCCAAATATGGAAGGTAAAATAATAAGCTTTTAGAATAAACATAGAAGATGTTGGATCATGATGTTGTGCTTCACAAAGATTTCTGTGGAACTCAAATAAAAGATAACCATGAAGAGAAAAAATGTATTGAGTTTAATTAAAATGAAGGACCTGTTTACTACAAACACCTTAAGACAATGCAAAGGCGGTACACAGAGGGGAAAATGCATTTGCCATAAATGAGGTGGACGGAACACGCATTCAGAAATGTGGAAACCTCTTTATCTCCATCTACATGCATACATAGGTGTGGCATACAATGTATAATGAACTCCAGCCAATCAGTAGGACAACTCAATGCAACAAGAGCAAAAGGCGTGGGTGATTTATAAAAAGATACAAAAGGCCAGTAAGTGTTCTAAAGGGGGTTCAACTTAATAACCACTGGAAAAATAGACTTAAAAATGTGAGATTGCTGCACCCCCATCAGAACATATAAAATTTAAAAAAAAGAAAATGCCAAGTATTGATGGTCATTTGTCATACATTGTAGATGAGGGTATAAATTATAGGAACCACTTTGGAAAGTTATTTATCAATATCTTCTAAATCATATGTATGCTATGTTTCCTAACAGTTTCACTGCTAGATATACACACGACAGACACAAATACAATTTTTCTCTAAAAGACGCACCAGGATTTTCATTGCAGCACTGATAGCCAAGACTCTAGAAACTTCTGAAAGTAAATGGCTACCAAAAGTGAGATGAATAAATAAATTATGGTATATCCATGCAATGGAATATTATAAAGCAGGAGGAGCCATCAACAGTGATGCACAAAATTTTAGATGAATTTCACACCTAGTGAGCAAAAGAAGCCAGATGTATACTGTATGATTTCATTTATATGGAGAGGAAAAGTAGATAAACCAACCCGTAATGTCAGAGGTCAGAGTGGTAGTTCTTGTTGGAGGGTCATGACAAGGTCCTGTCACAATAGGAGCTTCTGACTTGCTGGTAGTGTTCTGATTCTTTAGCTGGGTTGTACTCATACAGGTATATTCAGCTGATGAAAATCTATTCAGCATGTTATACACCTATGACAAAATATGCATGTCATTGTGTCTGTAGACATGCACAGGTATTGCCATTTTTAGATTCTAATAGTATTATGTTTGGAAACCAAATTTTGTTGCAAAATCTGTGCCCTCAGTATAAATCTTTCAATTTACCTTGTGGATCTATTCAAGTTGCAACTTTTTAATTAAATTTTTTTCTCTCTGCTTTTTTTTTACAGGGTCCTCCTGGTCCAAAAGGTGATAAGGTAGGAAAATGCATGGCAGAAACTAATGTTGGAAACCCTCATTGGTGTAACCTACACTGTGATATATTTTGACTTTTCAAGTAAGCGTCAAATGTAGATTTTGACTAAAGCTATTACCTTATCTTCCTGTGTTACAGGGAGAACAAGGTGACCAGGGACCTCGGGTAAGTTGTACTACTCCTATCTTGGGCAGAAAATTAGTTTCTATCTCTAAACTTATTAAATAAAAGTACTCCACAATTATAACTGCCTGTGTGCTGCATGATTAATAATGATTGATTAAAATACCATGGCTCTTGTAAATGAAAAGGGCTCAGTAAAACTGATATGTATATTTTGTGCATTATCTTAACTTGATGCCTACAAATAGAGCATCCTGCAATAATTAGACCCACTGTCCAAGGGCCAGGATCTCTTCTAAAAGTCATCAATACCCACTTTCCAATCACTACCGGCTCCTTCAGATTTGCATGCATTGTTTTGCAACATTAAAACCATGTGCAGTTGTCTTGGACCTAGCATTTTTCTGCAGTTGAACTTTACGTGCTATTGCATAAGTATGTTTTATTATAGATAAAAATATTAATGCATTCCTTATATTGTTCTTCATCATAAGCTTAATACTCACTTGAATTTTTGTTTCTTTGCATATTTTTAAGCAGAGAAAAGGTGTAACATGACTCAGCACTGTGGCAGGAGGGACACTCTTTTATTCTTCTCCAACGTAGCCTTTAAACCATTACAACCAATAACGAATGCTTTGTTGTTACCTTGGTAGTGCCAAGTCTGCTGCTGCGCATCTGTGCCTTATTACCCCAGTGTTCAGACATACTGTTCCAATGATGTAGCGGCTCTGTTCAGACATACCTTTCAATTTTCTCATGTCAGTATGCACAACAGCGAGTAATTGGTTGAAGGGAGTAATTTTTTACAGTGGAAAAGCACATGTAAAACTCTCAGGTTGGAACCGAAACTCTGTAGGTCTTTATGTAAAATGCACCCTGCTTCATTATTGCATGTATTTGTGCCGCCTAGAGATTTTCTTTTCCTTTTGCAAAAGATTCGGTTGATGCACACTTGGAAAGTTTTTTCCTGATCTCCTCATGTTTCTTAATCCAGTTAAAGGTTACTCTGTATTTCTTCTCTCTCTTTTCTTCGTATAGAAATGAGGATTAGAGTGAGCATTCAGTTTCTCATGGCCACTATTCTGCTGACTAGCATGGAGCTAAAAGCCCTCTTAATATCGTGCTATCTGCTGTCATAGATGGGAAAGTAATAAAATTCAGACCCCTAAATACCGAGACCACAGCTACTTCTCTGTAGGTGGTGGTGGTTTCACACAGCGTGTCTCCACTCATTGAGGAGCACTTCTCTGCACGCACAATATCAAAATCACTCAGCTTGCCCTTTCCAGGTAAGAGGGAAGCTGCTTCCCTTCTGAGAAATCTTCTTCTGGCAAAGGAAGCCAAGGGTGGTTCACAGCTCGGCTGTCATCAGTCCTCACACTCTCTTCCTTTTCAGAAAGGTGTGTTGGCTTTCATCGTTCCGAAAAGTGATGATTGATTGTAGAGGCAAGGCCAAATTTTCAAGAGGAAACCTGAAACCGTCTGAAATTCACCTGGTTTCATGTTGCATTACAAACTGAGACTTGGACCAGGTTCCTTGAAACTTGGCCAAAAGTTCGTGAACTGCTTTGACAAACCCAGACTGCTCTTCAAACAGATTCAGCCTGTTTTCTCGCCGACCAGGGCCAGGTTTCACGCGATCCAGGGGCCAGTTAGCATTTCAGGGGGAAAAGCTGGGGGCGGGGGGAATGGATCCCGCTTGGGTTTTCCTTTGTACTGAAGGAATTTGGATTTCATTCCTGAAGTGAGATGATATTGCCGGGTAAATGTCCTGGAAGCGTGTGTGAAAGAGAAGGCAAACCCTACTGTTCATCTCTCCTCAGATTCCTCCTCTCCTGTGCTCAGCACTCTAAGAATTCTATTAACATTCCTTTCTGAGAAAATAGTATTCGCTTGCTTGTTAGGAAATTTATCATACAAAGACACTTAAATGAAGATTTTATATTTCTAGAAAAGTGAAAGTAAGTTAGAGCTAAATAAGCCTTGGATTTTAATGAAAATGAAATATCATAGCTTCATTTTAGGTACACTCTTCCAGCTGATGTTGGCTGTCTTTTAAAGTGTAGATCTTTTTAATTGAATACTATATTTTCATCCTATTGTATATTTTCTTCCAAAAAGAACTTCATTTCTAAAAACAGGCAGTGAACAGATGACTGAATAAACAAAAATCTAATATATGCATCATAGATTCTACTTTTGGCCATGTGTTTTATGGGATTTACTGCTTCTCATAATTAACATTATGACCTCCCAAATTCCATCATTTCTGTGCTTTGTTAGGTGACCTTCCACTGTGGGACTTGTTCTCTTTCCTTAAATATGAAGTCTTCTTTTTTTTTCCTCTTTGAGATCTTCTTTTTTTTTCTCCCCACATCTTTCTCTCCAAAGAAGAATTTGTTAAGTCATAATGTGTGATCAAAGCAAGAAAAACTGAAAGAGAACATAGAAATTAAAAGCAAAAACCTATTTTGATGGACCCAGACATACACTGAAAAATATATTTGAACATTATCATATCCAAGAGACTGTGTGAAATGCAGTAGACATAGCTGTCTCCACTTCCTTCTCTTTCTCCTCTGTGACTGCCACCTTCGGCCTTCTGGTCCTCATGCCCCGGTGTCTGCAGGCGTCTTCCAAATCAGCTTCCCGCTTCCATCCTTGACCCTGTGTAATCCATTTTCTCCACAGCGGCCGGAGAGATCATTTTACATTGTAAATTAGATCATGTTACTCTCTGTTTAAAACCTTAGTGTGAAATCCAAGCCACTGTGCTTGGCCTCCATGGACCTCGGAGGTCAGCCCTACCATCTCTGCCAGTTCTGCTCTCCGCGCCCCTACCCCCCTGCCCCAGCCACACCGCACTTGGGCCCAACTCAGCGCTTTCTGGCTGCACACTTCTTCCGGTCTTCTCGGGGTGCTGCGTCTCATTGAGACGGCAGCTCACATTCCCCTTCTAGGGAGGACGTCCTCTCCACTCAGCCTGATCTCAGGTGACCCTCTTTTACTCATTCACTTGCCTGCTCATTATCTGGAAAGGCTTGGCCCTCCCCTCTTGGAGCACCTGCTCCGTCGGAAGGACCTGGCTTGTCTTGTTCACACCTGGCTAGGAAGGGTTTGATGAGTATTTGTCCAATAGGTGTATAAAAATTATTGTATCACCACTGCCCACAAGACACACATGGGTGCCTCAGTAAGAACCATGTGGTTGTATGTTGCATGCCATGGACAGCTATACCAAGGGAGACTGGGCAAGTGCAATTTCTTCCACTTGAAGTTATCACTGGAGATCTTGGAAGAGGTGACCCCTGAACTAGGATTTGATAATGGGTAATCTTCTCAAGTCAAAGTGGAGAGCAAAACATTGCAGATTCCAGGGAAAGGAGATAGTACAAACAATATTATACAAATAGAAAACAGTATGATTCATTTAAAGAACAATAGCATTCCATTTGCCAAGGAGATAATTTAAATATTAAAAATTATGTGAGGTTAAACTTTTTACTGGAGTGACATCGTGGGGGGGATTTCTAGTGTGGTAGGCCACAGGGAGCTGATGAAGAATTTTAAGCACATTGTTCTCTATACATTACCCCCAGGCTATGATGATGATGTGTTTTATATCCTTTGATGTGCACCATCAAATGCTCTGTATAAAGCCCTATAGTGTTGTAGCGTCCACTGCAGAACAGACTAGGGAGAGAGTGCAGGCGCAGAGACCAAATGCGTCGGTTATCCAGGACAAGGCCCCAGGGTCCTGTCTCTCTGGAAGATAACGTGGGTACCCAAGGGGCCAGGTGGGCTTGGCCTGCAGCAGCAGGTGCCCCTGGAGTAGGGGACCTGCCGGCAGAAGGCATGAAACCGGAGCTGGAGTTCAGCAGCAGGGGCGAGCTAAGCTAGCCAAGAAGGCTCCCACATGGTTCTTCAATATACGGGAGGAAGCTCTGCTTTTCCTACGGGAGGCAGGCGATGAGTCTCAGCCACCTTCCTCGTCAGTGGGGCAGGATGCTGGACACCCACACTGAAAGGAGGAAAGGTTTATTTTCGTTCACATTTTCAATCCACCGTCACTGGCTCTGAGGCGGAAGCAGCATGGGAGGGGGCTGTGCACCTCGTGGTGGCCAGGGAGCAGCGAGAGAGAGGAGCCCAGAGGGGCGCGCACCTTCCGGGTCATACCCCCTGACCCGTGTCTCCCAGCCAGGGCCCCAGAACCACATCCAGCTGCTGGGTCCTGATCCCCTCTCCTCCCCACAGCCCCATCTCTGAGCACGTGGCAGTTTTGGAGTGTCATTCTGGATCTAAACCATAACAGTGAGTTTTTCTTGTGTAAGTTCAGAGAAGGCATTTAGTGGTGTTATTTTTATAATGATGTATTTCAAGGATATTCATCACAATATTTTTTGGATCATTCTTTCGATCGTTCTTTCATGTTGGCCAGAGGGTTCCCCAGTCGTCACTGGATCTGTAGGAACCAGGAGGTTAAAGACTTGAGAAAGCATGATTTTGCCTAGGAATTTCATAGCGGGCTCCTGCTAATGTCTCTCTGGTCAGTCTGTGTCATGTAGGTAGCTGAAAGGGGCAAGAGGAGAAAGGAGTTAAAAAAAAAAAACTGGGTCATCTCCCTCTTGGGTTTGCCCAAAGTGCCAAAGAAGAACCTGAGAGGAGAAACCAGGAATGACAGGAGGGGGAGAGATTTGTGTCTAGGACTGGTGACCACGGCTGGAGTGTGGCCGGGTCAAAGCTCTTTGAAAAGTCTACTAAAATTGCAAGATAAAGATATGAATGTCTAGCACAAGTCCCGAAGCCGAGGTTGACAAAGAGGTTCCAGTTAGGGCTGAAGTTCCTGACTTGATACTTGAAAACAGGTCAGAGGAAAGTCCTGGGGATGCATGACGGATTGAATTTGAGTTCTGCGGAATTCGTGAATTGACGAGATATTTGCTGGAATAGGGAAGCAAAGAGGAACATGAGACTAGAATTTGGAGGTGGTGTTGTAACTGGAGGTGACAGGTACAGACACAGGCTGTCACCGAGTGAGAAATGAGGCCGCAGACTCAGAGAGGTGGTGGGGCCTGGGTGATTCGAGAAGAGCCTTGGGATAGGTCCCTTAGAAATAGCCACGTCCAGGGGACAGGACGTGGGTGTGGCGTCAGCAGAGAGAGGGCCGTCCGGGTCACCGCAGTCCGTGGGCACTGACGGAGGAAGCATCTTAACGACAAATGAACGTGGGCATCAGCAGCGTAAAGAGAAAGCCGCAGCAGTGAGGTCTATGAAAACTTCAGGTTTGGTGTTTTGGAGCCCTGGGGTGTTTTGGAAGTGAGAGTGGAAATCAGATGGCATGAAGTTGAAGGGTAAATGAAAGTTTACCATTTTTTAATATTGTGGGCTTTTTGGCACTAGCTTTCTCTTATACTTTAAGGGAATTTCATGCTTATAATTTCAGGCACAATAGTCACAGTTATGAGTCGGTTGTATTTTGTGAGGCACGGGGTGCTAGATTTTCACAGATGGAGGCATCCCGACTCCTTAGGACCCTGGTCCCCTCCTTGACTCCTGGAGAGGTGTCAGGTCAGATCGCCCAGCATCTTTGATCTGTTCTTGCACACATCGCGCTTCTCAGTTAGGTCTTCAGGCTGCGGGCTGGAGATGATGCTTTATCTGTGCTGGCCCCAGGCCCTGCTCTTGGCCTTTCTTCTCTGCGTCCTCATGGCTTCGCACACAGAGCTTTGTCACCTTGGCTTTACCTTGCGTTGACGTAGGAATCGGGGGGCTGCTGAAGACAGTGGGAGGGGAGTCCTAGACAGAACGCTAGCTGGCCTAGGACATCATACTTCACATAGTGATTGTAATTGCTCATCGCTTAGTCCCATCACTTACCTCCTGAACAGCTCTTCGGGTAAGTTTCACACTTCATCCCAAAGTCTTAGTAGCTCAGTGAGATGAGTTATCAGAAAAGCAAACCAGAAAGAGTGGAAAGAGTCACGCGAAGTGATGTCCACATGGGCCGAGGGAGGAGACAGAATCCTCGCTCTACTGCTGTGGTGACAGTAAGGGCTGAGAAAACAGGACTTGACAAATCATGGCTTCTTGTATTCCACAAAAGGATTTTGGGGTGATGTGACCTGTCCACACTGACCCAGTGCATAAGTAGCCGCAGTGGGATTTAGGTCTGGTTCATTCACATTGTCACTTGTGATGTTTCCAAGGGACCAGATGGCTTCCCTATTCATAAGGCAGTTTCCAAAAAGTCATCAACTTCAGTGTGAAATGACAGAGGTTATGCTAATAATAAGGATAAATAATAACAAATAATTGAGTTCTTAATACCAACAACCATATGAAGACATAGCTTACTTTAGTAACCCTGTATAATATTTTCATTATTCTCATTAAATAGATAATGAAACCAAGACTTAGAAAATGAAAATCTTTTGTCAAGGATAACAATCAGCTGGATTTGAACCTAGGTACTTGCAGATTACATTTCTATAAATTTTCTCATTTATCCTCAAAAGTAATTCTGCGAGTAGAACAAACATGGCTATGATGCATCTATTTCTGGTGCGGGTTGGCGTCCAGTAGGTAGGTGACGGCCTTGTCCAGGTTCTTTCGCACACATCCAGCGAAGGACAACCCTGGAACTTGGGTCCGCATTTCCATGTTTGCCTTTCTGTGACGTCCAGCTGCCTCGGGGGCCGCGGGGACCCTTTCAGCTTCATGTTGTCTGTCTTCACGAGTAAGACCGGGAAAGCCAGGGAGCAGACACGCACAGAGGTGGCTCTTTTTCCTCCGCAGTCGTGACTCACCATAGACCAGCCATACACAAGATGTAACCGAAGAATATCTGAGTGTTGGAACTTAAAAAAAAACTAATTGTAGTAATTTGTTACAGTAAAAGAGGCATTGCCATTAATTCACCTCAAAAGATTCCCCATATCTTAGAATACACTGGATCCCATCGTGCTTGATACTGTCATAAGATTTTTAAAATTTAAACATTCAGCATGTTTTTGATCACCCTTGCACCATCAGAAGTCCAGAAAGCAAATTAATACCTGAGCGTCGCTTAGGCATACCCTAGGTATGGCGCCCAATGTTTTGGCTTGTCTGGGCCACGCTGAGTAGAGAGGAATCAGACTGGGCTGTGTATAAAATATATAATGTATGTAAGTAACAAAGCTTCCTTTGTTTTTAAATATTTTTATTATAACCAAAAAAGAGGACACGTGACCCACACCCCACAGGCTGGACTTGCCTGTCCTAGAACCTCCCTGGTTGGAACTTGGAGAAGTGGGGTGACACTGGCTCTCATCCTAGTCCCTTCTTCTGGGACAGGCGTTCCTTCTCAGCTCCATGGCACCAATGAAAAATCACACGCCAAGACCCTGGTTGTGTTTGCCGTTAGCAATGTGTTTTGTCAGGTTATCCAGGAGAATGAAACCTGTTTTCTAGGGTTTATAAAGTGACTCGTATGTTCTCTCAGGTGTTGTGTTTGTTCCTCCTTTACTCCGAGCCTCCCTCACAGAGCACCCAATTACATTTCTGGATGGATGGAAGAACCTCGCTGTCAGGTCAGAAAGACTCGGAACTGCTGAGGCTGCTTTCCTTCGTCCCTGTCCCCCTGCTGCTACCCGAGCGCTCTTCGGCAAAGGGGGCTTTTGGTTTGCCCGGTTCGGGAGGGTCTCTACCCTCATCATGAACTGCAGCCCTGGGGATCACAGTGATGGGCAGGGCTTTGATGATAATGGTCGTATTTGTTTTCTCTACACAAGTGACTTAAAAACATAGCCTTAAAAATAACCAAAGATGTGGGACATTATACAGTTCCGAAATAGTGGCAAGTTTATTAACCAAACTTAGACCACAAAACTAGCAGACCTCACGAAGTTTTCTTTTGATTATCTATTAATCTTCTCATCAGTTGGTCACCATCACCTTGCCAAGTACCACAGAACCCTGATAAATAAGAGATTTAGTGGTTATCGGTCTCAGCATCATTGGCCAACAGCTGGTTTTAAATGAATCCTAAGCTCTCGTGATTTCACTAAGCCACCCAAGAGCTCCACATAACTATTTACATAAAACTCCTTTGTCCTTCTAGCGTACTCAAAGTCACTTTTCATAACAGCTGGGACTACCCAAGGCCGATAGCATCTTTTAAAACATCTTCAGCAAGACAGATTAAGTTCCAGAAAAGGAAAGCATTTAGAAGTCTATTTTATTATCTTAACCTTTGTTGACTTGAATGATTAAACAGATTCTTTGGCTCTGCTAAAACACTTAGGTCTGGATACTAATTTGATGTTCTTATTTATTTAACCCTCACCTTTCTCTTTAGCTTTAATGAGCACACTACTCCTTTGGTTCTGAATGTCTTGTCTGTGAAGGGGAAGGTATGGAACACAACAGAAAGAAAAAAATGGTGAGGAAATTATTTTAATGCTCTCCAGATTCAGCAGAAGTTGGCATGGAAACAGCAAGCTCATTAAAATTCGTAAATGTTCTTTTTATATTTTCTAATCAGAGGTCCCTCTTGAGTGTTCTCTGTCACACTTTAAACCTCTAAGCATTAGTATGTGGAATTCAACCCAGGCACATTTTAAAATTTGCCCTAATATGAGTCAATTTAGAAAATAAATTATTTTGCAAACTATGGTTGACATGTAGACAGTATTTCCCATGGAATGCTGCCGTAAGTTAGGTCCTAGGGTTATTGGTTGATGACTGGACTGATCAAATAAGAAAAAGATGTGTTAAATATTAAGAAGCAATGACTACCTATTTTATATTACCTTAAATCCTACATTTTTCTTTAGTGTAAAAATTTGTATGAATAAATCTATCCCTACTGAGTATTTATAATAGTTCAGTTGGAGAAACTTTTCTATAAAATATTTAGAAGTAAGAGGGAACGTTTTGCAAAACCCTTATATTAACAAAACAGTACAACAGTGGAACGCCCAAGGTGTGATGCCTTAACTGGAGGTTACGTTCATGGCCTCGAGATGATAAACATGAAACTAAAAGCCAGCCCTAACACAGCTTCTGGCAAAGAATTCCTAACTGGCTTAAATAACCATTGCATTTCCTTTCTGCCTTTTAAGTGCAGTGACCTTCATATGAAATAATTATTTTATTTCGTTTGATGGAGTAAAATGAACATTTCATTTGTCTACACGTTTGTCTGCCTGTTACTTATGTCAACTGCAACATTCTCTTTGCTGCTTTTTGTGACATATCCAGACGTATGCCTTAAAAAGCTTTTTGATTCATGTGAACCATTTTATTCCTCTTGAAACTGAGCAAAATGTAGGATTTTAGATGAGAATATGTATGCTATATTTAATAGTATTCTATTTGTTTCGTTTGCCTGCATTTTTACAAGTGTTCCTTTTTAACTTATTGACTAATTTAAAGGCTTCCTTGATGAGTAGTACCTTAGGATTCCCTCAGACATAAAGCTATAGAGAAGATTTTATTCTTTTTGTCTTATATTTAAGCATGCTAGTTTTCACTTGAATTCAAATACAAGATTTTTAGATTTGCTGAGTTGTACAAGCAGAGACTATGGTTTTCATTAACGATTACAACTGAAGCATGTAATAAAACATGGAGGGAAAGGTAGGTTTGGAGTTGGAGGCTTAAGACATTATGTAAAGGAGAAAAAATAAGTCTTGTGCTGCATATACTAAAACTTATATTTTAAATGGACCAAAACTCCAATTTAAATTGTATATGGTAATATCGAAAAATAACAAGCATATTGCAAATAGAAAATACACCGATTTTGTAAGCAATTTAACAGAATTCAATGTGATGGCCACCATTTCTCTTCCATCATTCCCAGATGCAGAATTGCACTGCAAATGGAAATGTTTGAAGTGAATTAACCAAATAAAAACCAAGAACATACGCTACAGCAGCCCGTAGCACCGTGTCGGAGTTCACAGACGGGCCCGGGGAGCGGGGCTGTATTTTGGCTCTGTGCGCCAGCAGGCCACGCTCAGGGAGAGGAGTCCCTGTAGGTCTGAGGGCCTGATGGCTCCCTGGAGAGCCATTTCCTGCTGGCCGGCAGCCTCCTTCGCTAAGGGTGCCTGCTCTGATGCGCCCTGCAGCCCCTGGCGGCAGACGAGCCTGTAAATCACGGCTGGCCTGCAGGCTGGCTCTGTAGGTGAAGGACGTCCGTTACACTGTGGGCCTACTTCAGGTGCAGTCCTGCAGCGGCCTTGGGGGGAGTGGGGAAGCTCTGCTTCTCACCCCAAGAAGTTGGTCAACCTTGGAAGCAGGTTGGCATTAGCAAACATTCTTACTAACTGCCAGGGTTTTTTTTTTAATTAGCAAAAATAATAATCATAATAATGTAATACTTCCCCTCCCCCCCACACATAATTTCACATCTTTTAGGCATAATTTCCATGCTGTGTTACCTCAGAGATGCAGCATGAGTTTTTTATAAGGAGTCGTTATGAAAATATGAAATAATCCCCCCAAAGATCAAGGAACTACAGACCCAGGCCACTCTTTCCAAGTCGGGCGCTTTGGCCAGCTGCAGGCCTGCAGGGATGCGGGAGACCTGAGAATGCGGGCAGGGAGGTGGGTAAGGAAGAGAGACTCACCACGACGCAGCGTCGGTGCTGTCATCCGGGCTTGAAGCCCGTGTGACCTGGCTCCTCCAAAGTCAGAGCTAACTGTTCGCTTAGGAAGTGCTGGGGACCAGCAGGTGGCAATGCCAGCCTCTTTGGCCAGGTCTTCAAAGGACAACGTCAGCATGGAGAGCCTGAGTTTTATTGGCAGGGGAGCAAAATGGCTAGGGGATTCATCATCTAAATAATAAGTACACATCCAGTTGTTTTCCAATGTGTTTTTACTCCTTGGACCTTTGGCAGGCTTATTATTTTTAGAAGCTCAGGCAGTGTGTTTATCTAGACTGTTCGGGCTGTGGCCCAACCTTGAAAAACCACCTCAGAATCTTGACCTCACTGTCATGGACAGAAGGCCGCTGGTCCTTCGGGAGGGCCCAGGACCGCTGGAAGGCGATGGCCTCCAATGAAGCAGGAGGGAAGGCAGGAGCTCGGGGTGCAGGGAGTGGAGTCCAGACCCGGAACAGGCCGGGGCGCCCTTGGAGACGAGCTCTCCCCCGAGTCACGCATCCGGCATGATTTTGATTCTTTTAAAAGCTTTCCAAATTGTTTCTCATATTAAAAATGATCAAGCACTTGTTTGCACAACCACTTGTTTAAAATATTATACAATGTACCATTCTACGTGTGGCTGTGTATGTGCATGCGTGTGTATATATTTGATATATAGATATATCTTGATACATACATTGATATATATATATCAATTCTTGCTAAACATGAATTAGTTTCATATGTATATACACAGCTGTATATGGATTTTCTCCTAATTGCACTTCCCTAAGTATCTTTATGAAACAAAAGTTGTCCAAAAGTACAGATAATTCACATACATAAGCCCTAAATGTGTACAAATGTAAGCCTATTATTTATGCCCTAGTTCCTATTTATAAAAGAAGGATAAATGTGCAAATCAATTTATTATTTTTGGATTAGCTTGATATATCTTCCTTGATTCCTTTTTAAAAAGGAATCTTTGTATTCTGTGTCTTTTTGGGATCAAGGAAAACACAATTAACTTTAATAACTCTAGGCTTAGTTTTACTTCTGACATGTCTTAGCATACAAAAATAATTTTTTTTCAGTGTTTCTTTGCAAAATTAGCTGGAAGCCAGCACATTTCTTGACAGCAAGTTTGGTTCAGACTTCCAAATAGTCCCCTGACACTTTTGCTCATAGTCTTTGAAGGACAAATGTTTGTTTGGACTTCAGTATTACTGATAGGTTGGAGACATAATTTACAAGTCAGTTACCTTTTCTCAGATATCTTATTTCTTTCCATTTCTTAGTGGTCAATGAAGTCAGAAATGTCTAGACAGCCAACATTAAAATTTTCTTCAGGAATATAAACTTTTTGATAGTAAGACTCTGACATATTTCATGCAGTTAACTCAAGTTATTGCAATACCTTAAGATTTTTTTCAGCCTTGTTGATGCCTTGCTCTCTATCTATTTTCATCTACTGAAATGTTCTTTAAGAAGGTAAACATAGGGTAAGTCAGTTGTGGTGGTGTACACCTGTAATCCCAGCACTTGTGAGGCTGAGGCAGGAGGATTGCTGCAAGTTTGAGGCCAGCCTGGACTACATATTGATAGCCTGTCTCAAAAAAACAAAAACAAACAAACAAACAAAAAAACCGAAGATAACCATTGGGAAAATTTATAAATCATTAGTGTAGCTTTATCAGATGCTTTGAAAACAGGAAGCTATATTGTCTTCATTAGCATAGCTGATATGTCTGCTTCTAACTATATGACTTCACTGTTTTCATTGATCTTTATACATTTATTTGGCACTGTCTTCATTGCTTAAAGAATTTATCATCTATTAGTCACTATAATTTCAATGATGAAAACAATAGTAACAAATATTCTCCCTTTTAACGATCAATTATTCTTTTTCTGTCAATTAACTACTGTGTTTGTATTTGGAGCTTTGCCCTGAGACACATGCTATTTTCATTTTTGGGCAGAGAAAAACATACATAGTTTTGCGTTGACAAAGTGAAGTCACTAAAGCTTCTTCAATGTCGGGAAACTCTAGAATACACTGTTATGGAGCCATTCTATTCTCCTTTTCCTCTTTCGGTACAAAATGACTTTTCAGCCTTGTAACCTTTGTTTAGTCGTCACTTACAATTATTCAATAACATTATAAAAGGAAATGAATTTTGAGGAGTTACAGGAAAAGAGGAATATCTGGAGATCTGTTAGATCCTTCGGATTTGTTCCGAAAGTTAATGTAGGGATTTACAGTTTCATCCTTCATTTTACACTTTGAGTCAGAAAAGTCAAACAAAATCGAAATGGAGACAGCTTGCTACGTCGCCAGTGCCACGGTGCCTGCTAAGCCTGTAACTCTATCCCGCACTGCGGTATTACTTCCACTTTGGAGCCATGTAGTTCTAATAAAATGTGTCAGGGAAGAATGCAAAGTTTGAGACATGGTATCTACTCAGAATTTTATATAGTAACTGTTATCATAACTCAAGGTTTTTAGAATGTGTCAAATGAAATGGCGTGTGCCCATGGGGCTGTAGTTTGAGAAACTGTCACAACTTATGTGGGATTTCTTTTCGGACTAGAGACTAACACTCTTGGTTGTAGCGGAGGAAAGAAATTCAATGAGTTTCTTTTCCCTTGCTATTATAATGTTTGCGCTATTCTGTGCAATCTTCTTTCTATGTTTTGAACCAATATCTCTCAAGGGAGTGGATTATAGGCTGCAGGCTGGTAGCTTAGGGACCAGATGCTAGTAGATAAATTTTATTGGGTTTTCAAAAATTAGTTGGTAATGTTTTAATATTGGATAATTCATATAAAATCTTGCTTTATAAACTTCTATTGAAAAATGGAAAAACCTGGCATTGGTGGGTTCACTGCTTTATTTATTTATTTATTTATTTAAATATTTTCAGTTGGCAGAAACTGAATGGAGACCATCTGTTTTGGTGGGGAAGTGCGTTCCGCATGCCTAGAGCAACACCCCGCCCTCTTGCTTTATCACATGGGTGTGCAACGTTAGCTGGCAAGATTATTTTGCTTCTGCTATCATGAGGACAAATTCCGTCCTTCACAATTTGCAGACACGTCAGCCACAACACAATTAATACTAAATTATTTGTTTTGTAAGACAAAGGCTACATTATCACCTTTAACATAATTTATATCCTGTTTGCTTTCAAATTACCTTAAAGTCTTCTCACACTGCTGATTGTCAGTCTATGAGACTGCAGAATTTGTTTTATTAGTGTATAGCAAGTCTGTTAAAAAGGTGAAATTAATGTTAGTTCAAAGTTGGTAGTTTTATGTCAAGATTCTAATATAATTTATGCTATCTTTAAGATTTTCTTTAATACATAGATGATAAAATGACAATTTTTGAAAAGTCAAGTGTAGATTCAGCTAGCAATTAAATAACATCCAAATAATGTTTAAAAGATGTATTTTAGTGCTTTAATTATATATGTTTAAGATTGCAAATACCACAGACTTTGAAGGCTACAATCTGGGTCACTCCCTGGAAGAAAAATATGGCCCTAAATTTTGGAATTTCTTGTAGGTTTTCTTTCTTTAACAATATATATGTATTACTTAAGATGATAGCTTAGATATCTACAAAGGTCATAGCTGAAGTTCATGGTTGTTTAGAATCCTAATACAAATTTACTTTCATGGTTTTTTTGTTGGAGCTAAATAATCTTCTTATAATACTAGTGACTATACTTCTAAAAAAAGTTATGTTTTATCACATTATACATGTTTGCTGGGATTTGTTGTTCTGTTTCTACATTTGGATTAATGGAAACATTTTCTCTTACTAACACTCCAAACAAAATTGCTCTATTTTTTTAACCAATAAAACACAAGCTAATGATTTGTTTGGAATCCTTCCTTACTGATGTACTGACAGAGCCTCAGAGAAAGGTCTAATTTGCATTAGTAATACATGACCCTTTTTTTTCCTGAGTCCTCTTTGACATAAAAATAAATGGAAACTTGATTCCTGTAAATTCACCAAGTTCAGAATTTGAGTGGCTGGTCCAAAGGGTTGGGGAACAGAAGATGGCAGCCAAAGCACCCTTTAAGGTAGACTATAGATCCGTGTATGGGGAAGAATTGTATGCATCTGAAACATGTTTCTTCTTGTGTTTTTAACTGTTGGGTAATATAGAAATTTGCATCTAGCTTTTATTAGAATTAAAAAATTGTCAATGCCAGAAAGGGTTTTTGTTTGTTTTGGTGCCAGGGATCAAACTCTCGATCTTGTGCTTGCCAAGTAGGCGCTTGTGCCGCTGAGCTAAACCGCTGGCCCCCGGAAATGGATTTTTAGTTGTCCTATTTTAACAGCACTGTAAAGGAGAAAGATGACATGGATAAGAGAAATTCAGTTGCCGCTCTGTCAAAGTGCCTCACATAGCTGCAAAATAAACCCACGTTCCATCCAGGCAATTGCCAGCAAATCCCCTGAGGGTACCCTGAGTTTACAGTTCCGGGGCCCTGCTCAGACCCTCCGGGGACAAGGAGCTTGCTTTCTTAGCAAGCAGATGGTTCTCAGCAGATGCAGGCCTGCCTATCACAGAGCAGGCTGGGCATCCTCCAGTTAATCTCGGTGCTCCTGCGTTGGAGTGGGCACTGACCGTTTCCTACTTCTCGTACCTTTAGTGTTAGTCCTTGTGAGCTAATGCGTCTTCCTTAGGGCAGCCCTTCAGGGAGCTCATCTTGGGGGGTAGTTCATAGAAGCCCCTGAAGGCCGGAATGAACCCAAAGCCCTTCTAGTTCCAAACCCCAGTGGCCATGGCCCTCCGGGAGCGGTGGCCCCGCAGAGCCCTAATGCGCCCTCTGGTGGTGGGGTCGATGCTGTGTGCTTTCCATTCACTTTAAGTCCATTTAAAATACCTCCCTCTCAGAACCCATTTCCTTTCCTCCGGCTCCACCCCTGGCTCCTGCATCCCGCCTGTGATGGTTTCATGCCCGCTCACATTCTGATTCTTCTTTGCGCATGTTCTTATATGAATGCATCCTCCTTAAAAGCGAAATACCCGGAAATTAAACCCATTAATCTGGTCTGGCAGAGTAAAGTGGTATATTAACGATTATTTGCATTGAGTACAGCCTGGAGTTAGATTAACTTTAAACAGTACGACATAGACTAGTATATAATTATATCGTCACCTTAAATTCTAAAGTCTTTTTTGCTGTTATTAATTGTGTATGTATACAGGATAGCTCCTTTATTGGGCTGCCATGTTGTTCCTTTTATTCCCATGTAATTAGTAGACTATCATTTTGTCTTTCTGAGATCCCACTGCATACGGATTCTGCAATTCAACAAATATTAGCTCTCTTCTCCCCACGTTCTAGAGCTCTGTGATAGAGAGATAGAGAAACCAGTAGAGGGGTAGACAGAAATCCTTCCCACACCACGTATCTTAAGGGACCAATGTGATTCACTGATGCATATTTTGAACGGATCAGGACCGAGGTCATGAATTCTGTGATCAGGAGACACTGTCATGTGAGTAATTGCTTAGCCAGTTGTAAGTCCACTGTTTTTACTGGTTTCAGATCAGATTTCTGAATTTTGTGACTAATGACAGTATAGGAAATCTCAACAGACAGCTTGCTAAATTCCAGTTACATATGTACACCATTTACTAATAATCCTTTTTTAAAAGGAAATGAACATAATACTTTTAAATTAAAATTCTTTTGGTAAATTTTCACAATCCTTTTAATCATCTACTCAAGCATTAGAAATATAGTTGGAATTTATGTCTATATTTTGTAGGATCTACCTTTTTTTCCTTTTGTTACTTCTCCCACTTTTCACAAAGGTGGAAAATGACCTGAATTGTTGAATAACTTTTTTGATAAAGGTTCATTATTTGGAAAGTCATTTCCTTCTTTTTTTCTTTTTCTTTTTTTCTTTTTTTTTTTTTTTTTTTTTTTTTTTTTTTTTTTTTTTTTTCTTTTTTTTTTTCAGTACCAGGAATCAAACTCATGATCTCACACCTGCCAGGCAGGTGCTTATGCTGCTGAGCTAAATCCCCGGCCCTGGAAAGTCATTTTTTTAGCCCAAAATACATTTAGATTCCCAGGTTTCTACTTTTCTTCATGTTGTATACTAGCAATATTAGTAGCAATTTTTAATACAACTAGGTATTTTTTTTCTGTTTGACAGCATTGGAAACTAAATGGGAAATGTTGCTGTTGCATTATTCTATATTGACAATTCTTAGTTGGCTAGAAAAAAGGCCTACTCTTTCATCATTTTTGTTTCTGATTCTTTTTTTTTTTTTTTTGGCATGTGCATGTGATGCATAATAATTATATTCATCTCGGGGGATGAGTAAAATGTTTTTCTTGCCTATAGAATTTCTCCTAAAAGTACTTCTGACACAGATGATAATGTGCCATGCCAACTCTCCTACATTAATCCAGGGTTTAGCTTTCACTTCCTTATTCCTTTCTTTTCTTACACCTAATTAGATGGTTACAGTGAAAGAAGTCCTTCAAGGAACACAGGTGGAAGACTAGTGTCTCTCATTTGTAAGCTATTAAGGACCTGTTAATTCACAAATCATATAATGGCACCTCGTAGGAAGTCAGTTCTGGCATCTCCTTTAGAAATATTTTTTTCTTAGTCAAATTTGTGTCTTGCCTTTTTCCACATTAACTTCTCCAGTGTTTTGAAAGTCCAGCTACATGGTCAGTTGTACAATTACTACTTGTAAGTCTTCATCTCAGCTGGATGTAATGTTATAAAGCTGCACCCCAGAGCTGTGAAATGATAAATTATTTACCTTCTCTTCCTGTTCCATGATTGCCAATATCCCATGTCACCCACAGAGAATGGCTGACAGTGTTTTACGTCAAAATAAGCAATTGGGTTCCAGTAATGACATGATAGGCACACATCTTGTATTTTTTTAGGCACATATGGGAGTCATCAGAGTTGTAGCTGATGAAGTGATAGAACTTGTACCTTATCTAAGTCTCCCAGATACCACCTGGTTTTTAAAACTTAAACTTTGTTTCTTATGGGTACTGAAATCGGAGACCCATCCAAGAAAAAAAAAAAAAACAACTAAGATCTATGAAATACATCTGTATTTTGTAAATTGGGCTGCTGCTTTTACATCTCTTCAGGCATCAGAGCAAGTTTTTTCTTTGGTGCATATACATTCAAGCACATAACACTGGCATTCAATTTTCATTTATTGGTAAATAAAGCAAACATCATTTAATATTTGCCACCTTGAAAGATTTTATTTTGGATTCATGAAATCCTAGGAATAAAAAATGTAGCTTCTAATGTATGTGAGCAAATTTCCTTTGATAAACAGAATACTAAGTGCATTTACAGAGAGAACTGCCCTCTTTAAAACTTGCACATAAGGCTTACTTAATTTTCAGTAACTAACTTTACTCTTTACTTGTCATATTTTGGTCTATCATGTAGGTATTTGAAATATGAATGCATAAAAAGAATTAGAGATAAAAATATTATCAGTGTAGTTATTTCAAGTAAGTTTTGTGGGCAAATATGCAACTGTTAAAAATTAAACAGTACAGTATAAGATGCACAACTTAATATAAAAACGTACTGCACTTCATTGCACGACATCACCAACCATAACTGTGTAATTAAAGCCAGAACGTGGAAATTTCATCTTATGACTACTAATACCCATATCTTTAAAAAGTTTAGATTTAATTTCATAGAAGTCAGGAAATTCTGTTCTGAGATTCCCAGAGAAACCAGGCTGCTCACGTAGATTACAACAGCATCTTCCATTACGAGTGCAGACCATGGGCCTCCTCCCAAACAGACTCGTTGCTACCAAAATGTGAGCCTCGCTCGCTCTTTCTTTCTTTTTTTGTTTGTTTGTTTAAGACATGATCTCACTGTGCAGTTCAGGCTGGCCTTGAACTCACTTTGTAGGCCAGGCTGGCCTCGAACTTGCAGAGATCCTTCTGCCTCAGGTTCCCAAGTGCTGGGGTTATAGGCGTACACCACTACACCCAGCAAAGCTTGCTTTTCCAAAGAGGAATTACACCTGTCCTGCTTTTCTTCCTCCTGGAAATATGACAGAACAATCCGGGCTCTGCAGTGCGGTGTGGCACTGATGGAGTGAGAACTCGTCACCGTCTGTTTTGTCACTGATGCTGAGGGTTGGAGGATTTCCTTTCTGGGGCAAAGCCCTTCCCCAGTTGCTTCTAGCGGTCGTTCAACATTCAGAAACACAAGAACATGGATCTTTAACTGATAGTCTGTGTCCAAATCTTACCCTCAGATGTATTTTAGTTTGGATTATAAAACTGTTTTAATTTAAATTTGAATTGGCAGCTGGTATTTAAATTTAAGATCTCTAGCATTTGGTCTCTTGATTGTTTTTAAGTTGGGTTTCTGGTTTCCTCCTGAATCAGGTAAAGATGTAGCAGCACTCATCAGCCTTTTCCTGTGGCAAAAATCAGCTGAGTAGTTATCTTTGCTTTTGGCCCAGCCTTTCCCCTCCTACTCAGCCAAGTCCGCCCACTTCTCATCTTAAAGCTGCTTCTTTATGTGCATCACCTGCCACATCCTCCCAGTTATTTGTTCCCCAATGCACACGAGTGACATCAGAGATAATTACAAGGGTTCGGATACATCCTGACGTATGTAATTTGTATCATAAAACTTGTGCATTTAGCTCAGTGGCATACAGACCGGCCCGGCAGGCGCCAAGCTGTGAGTTCAATCCCTGGAACCAAAAAAATAAAATAAAATAAAAAGGAGTATCTTCAAACTGCAGGCTCTCATTTTCTCACATAACTAAACAGATTCTATGAAAATGCTGTAAAACCAGGAGAAAGACTAATAGAGAACATTAGAAAATGGGACCAGATTAACCGGTGGAGAAAGTATCTAAACCAGGGCCACCCCAAGCAAAATTACTCTCTGGTGACTTTACCAATATCCCATTATCTATTTGCTACTAAGGTCTCCCTTGAAAAGTTCAGCTATCCCAAGGGCTATCGGGCTTTTACTGTGAAAGGGGAATGGTGAGCTTCCCAGGCTCAGAAGGAAGTGCAAGGGTAACTGCTGTCCGCTGTAGCTGAGTCCCGTGGAGTCTTGGCGGTTTTTGTTTTTTTAATCTACCTGTTCTGTTGGAATAAGGAAAGAGGCGCCATCCATGGCACACATGCCCAGGCAGCTTAGGAGTCAGCTCAATCTAACCCCAGGCCAGGGAACTTTAGCCAGAATACTCAACTGGCATTTTAGGGAACAGCAGGGCACTTTGGCTGTCTTTCTCCACATGAAAGCTGGGAAGTTGAGCTTTTCTCAGGGGCAGCTGGACACATGCCTGTTTCCCCTGCGGTATCTACAGCTCTGAAGGCTAGGGAGTCCCCTGTGCTCATGGCCTCCCCTCCCCTGACCCATGCCGTGCTGCCTCTGCTGGATGCAGGCTTCCCTTTCAGAGGACGGATAGGTCCATTCAAGCTGACTTTGATGGGGCGGCCTCAGCTGAGTGGATCTTGGTTTTGTAGAAATGCCAGTGCGGGATATTATTGTATTGCACAGTGTTGTGATGTCCTAGCATGGTAGATTCCGTGAGAAATAAAAATCCATTATTGGAAGGCCTCAACTCAATTTATATTTCAAATGCATTTTGGATGAAATTCAGATGAAGCTGAGTTAAAATTTGCTTTTGGAGTTCTAAAGGGGGAGACTTCAGTGAATTATAATGCAGTGTTTGGTAATCAAATGGATATTCCAAACAAGGCCTTTGGAGAGGGTTTTTTATTTCATAAAAGAATAAAATTTTCATAGATTTCCTTTTTTTGTTTACTTGCAAAACTATGCTAATTATAAATGAGCTTATGTATAAAAACAATTCATTAAAAAAATACCAGATTACAGTCGGCTAGTTCTGATAGATATAAAATGTCAAAATATAAAGCAACATATCTTTAACTGCTAAAAACTCACATAAATTATACCATTCATATAGGCATATACTCAGACTGGTGCCCTTCCAGACCTGCCAATATTGACAAATTCTTTGCCTCAAATTTAAAACCTAGGACGATTGCTGTCATCTTTCATCCTCTTAAAGGGCCCTTTCTCATGGACTTTGACAGGGCTCTCAGTTCCGTCTTGAAGCCGGCGGGGTCAGCCTTGTGGGAGGAGTTGGTTTTCCCAGGGTAAGGATGTCAGCCTGGCTCACGCGCTGGCTCCGCGCTGCGTCACGGCCTCCGCCAGGCCCAGGCTCTCTGTCCCGGCCGTCCAGTTTCGTGGTGGGACACGTGTAGTCACGCTACCCAGGGTTATCGGGGACAGAAATAGCTTCACATGTGTTCGTGGAAATTTTTGTCACCACATATGTTTGCTGCAAACTTAAAGAAGACTTAAACTTAGGGAAAAGTATTTTGTCCTCTGGGTGTCTGGATGTGGGGTGGCGGACAGGAAATGGCAGGTGGCTGCTTTGTGGGGAGGTCCCCCAGGCTTTGCTGGGGCTGCCTTTCCTAAGCCCACATGTGTTTTGCCCCTGTGTTGTGTAGCCCAATGCTCCCCACCTTTAAGTATTTTTTAGGACCTGCAGTATCTGCGTCCTATCGGTTTTTCCGTGCTATTCCCTAAGAAACGTGTGCTTTAAGCTCCAACCTAAGTGTTGGCGCTTGAATGCTTAATATCAGAATAGCTTCTTCCAGAGGCCCCCAGGCCACACACCACCTCAGCCCTCAGACTCCTATTCACCCTTCCTCACCCAGCACCAGCTCCACCACCGTGGAGCCTCACTCCTCCTCCCAGGCGGAGGCTTCAGTGCTGTGTGCCTGTCTAGAAAGAGCACAGCTGTAGAATATTTTCCATTTGGATAGATGTTCATGACACACTTCTCTTTTTCTACCAGACTCGAACCCCTGCAAGTCCTTTTACTGCATTTGGTCAAAGGCATGTTCACAGGCATGTTGGGACATGACAGAACCCTTTTTGTTAATCTGAACTTCTACAGGAATCCTACACGCTCGAGCCATTGCCTGGGTCCTGGCCTTGCCTGGTAGAGTCTGGGCCTCAACCCTATGCACCAAGTGTGGATCCGGTGCATGTTCAGAAAAGGAGCTGTTTTCCTTTGGCCACAGCCTGAGAATCCTATCAGGAAGGGGAAGTGTCAATGCCCCTGAGAGGTGGCCGGCCCCCAAGGGTCTCGGGGTTGATGGTCTGGTCTGCCAGTCCCCACTCACTGTCTCATCCTTGGGGATGTCCTCCCGTCCCCCTGACCTGGCTTACGCCCCCTTTCCAGGCCCTCTCATAGTTTTAGTTTTATTAACAGTCATCATCATACTTTAGAATTACGAATCTCAACCCAAACTCAGAGAGAAATATGACTTAATTTTCTATAACCGTGTATTTTCTGAACCTGAGCCTCCACTCCTCGGAGCAGACCAAACGGCAGACGTCCAGCCGCTTGAGGCGTCCACATTCTCCCCGTCCTCGAGGGCTGTTTGAGGCTCCCTGCTCCTGGGCTTTCGGTCTGTGCGGTCTGTGGCGGAGGCCGGGGCATGGCTGGCTGGTCCGCGGGGCTCCTTCACGGGGCCCATCATCGTGGGTGTCTCCTGCTGCTCCTGTGTCTGCCCCGGGCAGCAAGGCTTCGGCAAGGCTCACGGCATCCCCAGGTCCTCCCGAGTCCTGCACGCGTTCCTTCCCGGAGGCAGCCTGGCTCCCTGGGAGCCCCGCCGGGAAGCAGGACTGGGGTCCTCCTCGCCTCCTCCTCTTTCAGTTGAGAAGATTGTCTATCTAGATGCTTTTGGTTTTGTTAGAAATGTTAGACAGGTTTTGTTTTCCACTCTGCCTCCCCGCACCCCACCTGAGGAAATGAGGAGGGGGTCACTAAGAGCGAGGCTGAGACAGGGAGGTCAGGCAAACAGAAAACGCTGAGAGGAAAAGAGCAGGGGCGGGTGTGTCGGAAGAGACACCGGTGACATTGGAAGTTGCCTGTTCAGTGTCTGCTTTTTTTGCTTATGCTCAAAGCTGCGGGAGGCATGGGGGAAGGTCTGTCTTGCTTATTTTTCTAAGCAAAGGACTATAATGTATTTCTGGAAAACACGGTGGTTAAGGGTTAGAAGCTGGAGCCCAAGGGCAGCAGGTAAATCCCAATCCTGGTGTTTGCTGGTAGGAGGGAAAAACTTAACCTTTTTGTACCTCAGATTCCTCATGATTGATGTGAGGATCAGCAGCATTAATATTTATAAGGCTCTTAGAATGATACCTGGCACATTGACGGCTGTCACTACCGTCATCATCATCGTCATTTATTATTTTAAACCCCTAAGACAAGATCGTTTTCTGGATGATCATTTAGAGAGACTATCCCAGATCCAATTGTAGCTAACTTTATAGAAATAACATTATGGATTAGATAGAAAATGCCCCCCTCCAAAAGTCTTGCATGTTCAAAGGTGGAGCTTTTGGAAAGTGATTGTGTCATGGGGGTGCTGGGCTTCTTGGTGGGTTCCTCCACTGAGGAGCTCACAGTTGAATGTGCTGTCAGGAGATGGGTCCGGGTGGAGGTGTGTGCCTGGGATGCGACCTGGGAGGGTGAATTTTTGTCCCTGGTGTTTCCACCCTCTGCTTCCCGGCTGCCCTGGAGTAAGCAGTGTTCCTCCACCATGCCGTGTCTGCCTTCGAGCCAGCTGGCCGTGGACCAGCCCCCCCTGGAACCTGGTCCATACTCCTGTGCCCCTTTAAATTGTGGGCATGGGGTGTGGTGTCCCAGGGACAGGAAAGTGACTGATACAAAAAACTTTTTATAAATTTTGTTTTATTCTGAAATATTTAGCAATCAAATGTAGATAAGTTAAGATACTGTCATACCCCACTAAGACTGATAAAAAATTTCTGACTGTATCCTACAAATATAAAATGTTAACAAGAATATATATGGAGTAACAGAAATAATTATACATGGCAGCTGGATGTGGTATTTGATTTCAAAACAATAAAAATTCATTTTTTACTGAGGTGAAATTCAAAAATAAAATAAAATAAAATAAATTTTGTTTTGTTCACCTCCCCAGACTACAAAACTGCTTTGTTTTACTCCGCCTGTGTCTACCCTTTTCTGGTTCCTGCAGGACAGGACAACTCTTTGACTCCTACTTCTTTTGCTAGGGTTTCATCTTTTATTGATCTCTCTTACCTGTGCGTCATTAGGAGATCCTTTTCAACAACCCCAGGAGACCTGTAAAAGACAATTACAGCCTCTTTCCCCATAAGCATAGTTTAGACGATTTTTCTTACACTTCGCACTTTACCTGCCACCTTACTTCTTATGTACACAGATATTTTGTAGTTTATCTTTATGCACCATTTGAGTGGATATGTGAATATTTAATAACATTTGCCAAAGTAAAGGTTGCATTATTCTCTCTTTTAAATAATTTATAAAATTCACATTTATCAGAAAGATATACCACAGTGAATAGAGTTAATAGTTACGATATAACCTAAGAGAATGGGACTTAGAGTGTATACAAAACTTGGAGTTTTTCAAGCAACTTGAAAATATCTTCAACAACCAAATAACAATTCTTTCCATAATTAATACTTCCATAAGTGAATCTTTTTCCATAAATTATAAATTCTGATTTTCGCAGGCTCTGATTCTTATGTCGTTTAGTGAAAGGATCATCTTAGCTACTTACCTTCATGCAGTTACTTTCTCTTCAGACACAGATTCTAGTATCTACTAAAATATGGAACAATTTAGAAGCAATCTTTTTTCTTTTAATGTCTTCTTTATTTAATCTCCTAATAGTTCCTGCTGTTAAACTAAAGTGATTCTTTTACCTAAATATTTCTGTGCTCTATTATTATATTTCCCCATCTGGTCTCTCTTTGCTAGAAATCATTTTATCAGCTTCCAGGAATATTTATCTATATCCAGCAAACATGCCCACTGTAGTAGTTATGTTGTAATACATGATGATGTATTTTCAGCAAACAGAATCATGATCCTGTAATTATGCACAAATGTGAAGATTTTCATTTCTTAGCACAATCCTTTGTTTTCTTCTAATATGACTTGCTGTTGAGGTACTTTGGCCTTTTTAAATTAAAATATGTGTTTACCTTTTCCCCAGACCTGGACAAGCTATGCTGTACACTCCCTTGCGCTTATCAATGAGCATCCGTCTCCAGTGATGTTGGCCACCATTAGCCTCTTCTCGCTGTAGGTCATTTATAAACATTCATACGGCATAATTAGTGAAGCAATAAAGAGGTGACTGTCATTTCGAGTCGCTTGCCTGTGTATTTTTTAGGAAAAAAGTAAGCCTTCCTCCTGCTTCTACAGCAGCTCCCTCGAATCCTCTCGGTAGCTGCCTCTTCTCTGCCCCTCCCCTCGCTCGCCTGTCTTCCCTGCGGGTCTCTCCTGCCCCTTTGCTCCCGGCGACTTCCTGCAGCCTCCCGATTTTACCTCTCCTCCTTCATGTGCTGATCCAACTACTGCCTTTGAGCATCCTTGGACAGCTCGATTCAAGCAGAGTCCTCACTGAGACCATCATCTGTAACATCACCTGCGTCACCCCGCCTGGTGTCCCACCACTGTCCTTCCGTGGTTCACTCTGGTGACTGAGGACCTGCCTCTGCTCCTCACCTTCCTGCATCCTTGGCAAAGTGACAAGTCCTGAGAGCTCTGCTTTGATACCACTGGAAACCCAGGTCATCCCTCTCCTCGTTCTGGACTACAGTGCCGCACAGGACTGCTGTAGTGACATCCTAGCATCTCTGTCTTCGGTTTGAGTCTGGCTGTACCAACTTCCAACACCGTATTCACCTGGCTCAGGCAGTCTTCCAGGGTCGGGTGCACATTTAATTTTCTTTGTAGCCAATTTTGCCATCATAATATTTATCGCTTGGTATGATTACTGCCTGCTTATTTTGCCCTCTCTCGCCACTGGATTTAAACAGTGTGAGCCTGGGACCCGCTCACCATCCCATTCCCCTGGGATATACAGTGAATACCACACGGAAAGCTCTCAACAAATACTTCTTACATGTTGTTGAGTGTTGGTCAATTTTTAAGCTTGCTAATATTTAAACTCTAAAACAAGTAGAACAAAAGTATAATTTCATAAGTTGCCTAAAGACAAAGTCTGGAATTAGAAGTCAAGGCTTACGTTTCTGGCTCCATCATGGCCTTATTGAATGCTTTTGACGAAACACAGTTTTCTCACTATAACGTGACTGTGTGATATTCAGCATTACTGAGCATACAGCAGAAATGACAATGGCACCTTGGATTTATGGCCCCTAAATAGAAGTGGCTCTTATTATTTATTTGTTCAACATCCCTTTGGGGTATATGTGCACCTTTCTAGAAGGTAATGAAGGGGGATATAGCCCCCTTCAAATAATGAAAAACCCTGGCCTTGAAGTGGTTCCCTACTACACAGAATGTCTGGAGGTTTTATGAAGTTGTCTTCAGCCTCAAAGCGCTCAGGCGAGAACGTGGGATGTGTGATAAGGTACACACATATTACACTTGTACATCTAGTGCCTTCAGAATTCAAAATATTTTGGGGTGAAAGTATGTGCAAATTATTTCAGTATTTCAACTTCTTCTGGATCATTTCTCCATGTTTTTTGAGCGAGCACATTTTTTTTCTCCACACCCACTCCAACCATCTGTGTACCAGGCAAGTTTTCTGAGATGTGAAGCCACGTGAAATATGTCCATTTTATTTAGTTGGAAAGGACTATGACTAATGGTACTGGGGAGGGGGTCACATAGTTAATGAAAAAGTGAGCTCTATATGAATAGCCTGGGAAGCCTAGCAGTTATAGTTGCAGGAAGCTGTGTCCTAAAGATAAATATTCAGAACCAGGCTTTTCAAACTAACTCCTGGAAGCAGTGTGCAGTGTCTCCCTGTGAGCTGGAGGTCGTCCCCATCAAATGATACTATTTTAAAATGTATGCACATTTGCATTCTACCCCAGAATACACTGCTGTAAATAAAAATGTTTTAAGGTGTTTACCATGAAAGTTGACTTTTCAGGAAAATGTGCTGTGTTGATTACTGCCCTTAGCCCTGCCCTGGGACACTGGTTATACCCTTGGGGATACTTTTTCACACTCTGAACAACTCAGGGTGTTAGGATGGTGCAGCCCAGACTGAGGGACTGTTGCTGAAGCTGAAATGAATCCTTCTGCTTGTCTTTTTCCTTTGCTACCTGAAACCTACACAGTCCTTTATGAAGCCTTTAGTGTCTCTGTAAGCAGCTGGTCAGCAGCATTCCCACGGTGCAGCTGACTGCAGGGTAGAGAGCAGCATGGGTGGAGGTGGTCAGGCGGGGCTCCTGCTGCAGGGAAGGAGCTGTCTGAATGGAGAATTACAAGTGCACCTCCCTCTTTAGACCTCATCCGCGTCGGAACCCAAACCAAGTGGGATGAAAATGATCAAATTATGTCCTGTGCATGTAACAATCTGCCAAAACGGAACCCATTAATGAAAAATCAAAAAGAACAGTTATAAAACTCAATGTTTTTATTTGGGTGTGCATTTTGAAAATATGTTGATACAGCAAGCTGGTCATGCTCAGATATAACTACAAGAAGCGACTTATTTATACATTTAAATTTCAAAACACTTGTAAGGCCTACCATGTGTGCTGTTAAAAGGTTTTTAATTTAAAATTATTTTGTTAGATAATCGTGTCTCAAGTGACATTATGATTTATCACCACTAATCAAGATCTTGATCCTTCGTAGACATCTTGTTTGTATCTGTTTTTGTTCTTTGTTACATAAATACGAGGTTTATATATAAAATTCGGACGGTGTAATGTAGGGCTAATGAGTCACAGATGGAAAGATGCTGGCACATTACCATCTAATAACATTTTAAACTCATATTCCATAGTAAAACAAAAGCAAATTGTACACATCTGTTTTCCAACTTGTAGTATTTCTGAGTTTCTCCAGAGTCTATGTTTAGAAGACTTTTACTTAGAAAGGAGAGGAAGAGGACACGGTCACTTCGAAACTACCCAGCCACTTAACAGCCTTCTCAGGACAGATTTGGCAAAGGAGGCGATTTCCTCTGCTCTGCTTCCTGTAAAGATATAACGCTAAAGGACAAGAATGAAAGGCATTAGGGGTAAAAAAAGAGAAAAAAAAAATGTCTTCATAGGACAAACCTAACTTTATTGGCTCTTTCAAAAAGAAAAAGATGTCCCTAACATGGGGGAAAGTAAGAGGAAAAATATCCACAGCATGAATAAAATTAAAAACCCAGAAACCTTCTAGGCTTTCCTAAAACTATCCTCAAAGTAGAACTGGGTGAGAAGGCAGGCCGCGCAGGAGGAGAGCCTGGGGAATTCGCGGCTGCGAATCTCTGTGGTTATTGGTAAGGTAAGCACGTTCTGTGTTTAGAGCAGAATGGGAGTGAAAGGCTCCAATTCCACAGGCCATTAGAAGAGAAATACGAAATCAAGGCAGACTTTCGCTCTGACTGACCCAGCTGATGACGCCGGTAGGACAAATTAAGTACAAGTCTCAGGAACATCTCTCCCGCCTTGTTCCTGGTTGAGGAATTCCAAACCACTCTCCTGCCTTCGGGGGTCACGTGAAGCGTCAGGTCCTTTTGGAAACGTTAGGTGACAGAAGTGGTTACTGCAGAGCGGGACCATAAATCCCCAGGAGGTGAAGTGCGCCTGTGAGAAGAGACCGCTGCTCCCCAGCACTCGGGAATTCCTGAGCCCAGGGACTTGAGAGTCTTGGGCCGATGAGCGAGGCAGTGGGTGGTGTGTGTGGGCAGGTTCTGTACTGGGAAGCGTTTCACTTATTCTGATCTAACGGTAGAGTTGGGGTCACCGTCGGTGTCCACAGAATAATTAACACGTATGTTCTGCATTGTGCACTGTGAGCAGAGTGTCCAGAGTGCCCAAAGTGTCTGCACATTGTACTAACCTTTCCTGAAGAAAGTTACGTGTTCAGGGCAGCGTGTGCGCAGACCCCACCGTGCCTGCCACACGGGATGGTGGCCACTTCCTCTCCACCCCATGCTTGAGGCGGCGGCGGGAGCGCTCAGCTAGCTCCCGCTGTGCCCGGGTCCCGTGCCAGGAGAGGCAGGCGTTAGGCGTGTGCTTGCTTGGTGCGTCCCCCAGCGGACTGTCTGTGTGACGTTCTGTGTCGTGTTGTTTTGGTGCTGCGCTGTGTCCCTAGGGCCTGCCGGGCTTCCCCACGGTCGCTGCCCTGCACAGCAATCAGATCCTCACCGTCAAGGTTTGTGGTTGGCACTCAGCCCGCGCGGTCAGAGCCGCAGCCAGCAGAAGAGGGAGCAGGAACCCTTCACTGCCGTGCCCAGCCCAGTCCCCACCTCCAATAGTGACATCAGACCACGGTCTGGGGCTGCTGGGGCCTCACCTGCGCCAGCCCCGGGGGAGGTGGGGGGATGCTGGCCTCGGGCTGGCAAGGCCCACTGGGACCGTGCCACACCCCTGCTTCGGTGTTGTCAGCCCGCTAAGTGACCCCAACCCCGAGGCTCTGGACTGGGGCGTGCACCGCGCGGCAGTCGGGTTCCTGCTTCTTCCTGCTGGCTGGCGAGCCTGCCGCTCACGGAACTGGCACTGTATCTGCCGACGCTGCTCGGTGGGGCACTTGGGGTCCCCCAGCTCTCCTCCTTCCGGGATTGGGGCCAACACCATGGCAAGATGATGGGGTGCAGAAAGGATTTGCTTCCAATGAAAACTCTGGTCTCGCTCGCATTGGAGGTTCCCCTTCCCTTCAAGAAGACCCAGCGGGTCTGTCTCAGACACAGTGCCGGTTCCGTTCTGTTCAATGATCGCTGTAATCTAATGTGCGTGTCTTTATTTCTTTCTTGGGGCCTTCTGATGTCTATTCTTCAACTCTCTCACCTCTGAACTTCAACCTTTGACCTCACCTGACTGATCAGATGGTGTTTCCTAAAATCAATCATGGCTTTCTCTCTGCTGATCAGCAGCTCATTAAACGCCGCCTGATTAAGGTAGTGCTTCCTCTTGCTGGAGCTTGATTTCTTCTTTGCACTCATTATTGCTCTGGGTACTGTTGCTTTACTGTTTACTTCTTTTGGGAGGGGGAGGGGGCC
>RJWM01017464.1:0-43110 GCA_004363535.1 Dasyprocta punctata | reverse complement strand
TATTTCTGTAAATAAGCTTTTAATTTCACTTGTACTGACCCCTGCTTTTTCACTCACGCCTTTTGTTCTTAAGTTACGTTTCTTTGGGTTGTCTTGCAGTCATTGTATTGTTACTTCCAGGTTCCTTGTTATTTTTAAGAGATCTTTCCTTTCATGATCACAAGCTACAAACCTGTCTTCAAGGTTTGAAAATCTATCTTTAGTTTCTTTCAAATGGTTTTGCCAACTTTCATTGGAGATTTTGATTTCCTGGTTTTCTCTTTGAATCTGTTTCATGTATTCTAAATCTTTTTTATATTGTTCATTCAATGTTTCCCTCATTTTCTATACTCCATTTTTTTATCTATATCTCCTTTAGAGTTGCCTAGCAGTTATTTTATTATGTTTTTCATTTCTTCTTTTAGTTGAGTTAGTATTTGTGTTCTAATTTCTTTTATAGCCCCTTGAAGTTGTTTCTTTACTTCAGTTGCCATCACCTCAGAAACTTCAGGTGTGGGACTCCCGATCTCTTCTGCATTTGCATCTCCTGTACCTGCTCTGTTTGGATTGGAGGCCAGAGACTGCCTTTTGCATCTTTGTCTTGACATATTCCTGGGTTCTTCTGGGCAAATTGGTACTGGGGACCCAGGCACTCCTCACGTGGGTCACAATTTCTATGAAGTGAGACTGGTTCTTCTAGCCAGTGCTGATTATGATATCTGATGGTTGTCACTGGGGGCGCTGTTACAGAGCTATCTGCTGCCTTTCCCCAGCCTGCCTTGGCTCCCTGATGGCTGGTACAGTGTGGCAGGGGCGGGGCCATTGCCCTCGAACCTGGGCTGGTCACCCACCCAACCTCCACCACCATCCCTGGAGCACACGAGGAACTGCTGTCTCCAGACTGAGCCGGTCACCTGCAGAGACACTCCGAGGTGGCCACCAGGATGCATATAGGGGGCAGGGCTCAGCCTGAGCAACCTCCATGGGACTGCACCCAGCTAGGAGTCCCCAGTCCAACTCCAAGAAGTCTCCCAGCCAATCTCTTTCTCTCACGGGAGGGTGAAGACCTCTGTACCCTCACCATCAGCCAGCTCAGTTCTCCAGGTCTGCTCCCCCCATCTTCTGCCACTCTCCTCCAATGCTGTCTCTCTCAGCAGAGGCCTCCGGGGTCATCACCACTGCAGCACCTTGATTGTGCGTCCCCAGGTTCCACACAGTGGGTCCAGGTCCAGGAAGAGGCACCGCCCGTTACCACCTTCTTTGTTTAAGTGTTTCTTTTTACTCTTTCTGTGGGCTTCAGGTCTCATTTTAGATACTTCCTGGATCCAGAGGACCCACTTCCTTCCTTCTTGTCTTCCCTATGTTGCTATATTCCGGCATCTGGATGGTATGTCTCAGGGAGGCTGTTAAGTATGCTGCGTACTGTTCCACCATCTTGTTCTTCTCAAGACACTAAAATTTAAAAAGCATGACATGTGCTGTTAGACTTACACATAGCTGCACTTTGGCGGTGTTACAAGGCAACTAAGTTAGTTAGAAATATTATAGGCAGTCAGACAGGGCTAGGCCCTCAAAGGAACCAGTATAGAGGACCAGATGTCTTATGACCTTGGATGAGACACACACCTCTTGCTGTGGGCCAGATCTCAAAACAGAAGGCAAAACAAATGCAACCACACCCTAAGTACAAACACTAGGCCAGCACTTGGGAGGCTGAGGTAGGAGGAGCATTGTGAGTTTGAGGCCGGCTTGGGCTACAACATGAGCGCAAGGCTGGCCTGAGCTACAAAGTGCGACCCTGCCTCAAAAAACCAGGGCTGGGAGTTTGGCTCAGCAGCCAAAGCGCCTGTCTGGCAGGCATGAGGCTGTGAGTTTGATCCCTGGTGCCGGGAAAAAAAAAAAAAAACACTAGGGATTAGGTATGGATCACCTTGAGAAGCCAGGAATTACCATCCCAATTCCCCACAGAAAAACACTGATCTGTAAGAATGCTCACTTACTACGTGACTCGCTTCCCCATTTGTCCCTGATTTGATAAATTTTACCTAAACAATTAACCTTATTGGTTGACCACAGTTCTGTCCCACCTCAAGCCCATCTGCCTTGAGAGTTCCCAGTTTTCCCCATCATAGTTTTACTCTATAAAAGTCACTAGAAAAAACACAATCTTTGGCAAACCACTCGGGACCCCTTCTGTCTCTCTCTCAGACAGAAGCTTTCTTTCTCTCAATAAATATTTCTGTTCTTAACCTCCGTTGTTCCTAAAATTCATTCTTCGATTTTAGAGAACACGAACTCGCACCAGACATGTAGTAGGTTGGGAGTTTCATTCCCCTATATCATTTGGAGGTCTTCACCGAGATCGTTCCCCTATATCAGTGGGAGCTTTGAGTATCTGAGGAGAAAAATTGGTAGTTATTGGAAAAGTGAGTTGAGCTTGTGTAGAGAGGTTTAGGTGACAATTTATATAATTCAGGTGTAGGCACCATATGTTAAAAACGGGTTCAGAAAAGTTATTGACCTTAAACGTGGTTTTACAAACTTACATTTGTTGCTAGGTGAGGAGATAACAGAGAAGTGAGAAGAAAGAAACTTCACTGTAAGTAATGGGTTCTGTGAGGGACACGACGTGAACACAGAGCGGAGAGAGTGTCTGCACTGGTATTGCCACACATCTTGTGGGTCCTTTTATGTTACTACCTGCAAAACATGTGAGGAATGGCAGCTTAGCCTCTCCTTTTTCATCACTGATGCCGTTTGTTGTCGCTTTCTGCCTTTTTTGTTACCTTGAGATGTCACCCAAACAGTACAAAGTGACAAGAGGAAAAATAAAAGCATCTCTTTTTCATAGTTGGGTTGTGGTAACAGATGGCCATGCTCACTCAGCAAAGACAAATAACTCAAATAATAAACACAACGGGATTGAGGAGTGTAGGAAAAAGATGCGTGATCCCATTCACAGCTGGCTCAGGAAAGAGAACAATGTCCTTTTACACTCACAAAGGAGGGGCACCAGAATACCTGCACTGTAAGGGAGGGAAGCACTTCAGGGTGGGACAAATTTGGGAAGGGACATGCTTTATCCATGCATAGCCCTCCACTCTACATCCTAATTCTCACCAAAAGTCATCCAGTCTATGTATTAAATTTCCATTTTCAACTCCTCCCTTTCACAAAAAGATTGAGCCCAACTTGTCTCTTGCCTAAGTCATTTCAAAAGTCTCCTGAATATTTCCTTATTCTCTACAATTTCATTTCTTTCTAGTCCCTATTCCACCGTCAAAGTCATCATTGCAAATGAAATGTGATCGTGTTGCTCCCCATGCAAAATCCAACAAAGTCTCCCTGTGGAATTCAGACTGCAACTCCAATTCCTGAATCTGGCAAGGAGGGATCAACCCCTTCTTGCTTTTGATCTTCATCTCTGCCTAATGGTCCACCACAGACATGCATCCATTGAGTAATAGTCTGTCTGCAGCTCCAAGATAGTTGTTAATGATTTCCCGATCTGATTTGCTTTTACTAGCAGTTTTCCTTCCTCCTGCTTACCCATCAAGACCATGTGCAGCATCTTTCTATAAACTGCTTTGAACTTGCCTTCAACCTGACTGAATAGTGAACCAAGTATTCCTTTTTAGCATGTACTTGTCTTTTACAGGTCTATGTCATTTCACCAGTAATGATTGTAATGTACAGTAATTATTGGTTAATGGACAATCCTTCCATTATTTAATGGCTTCCTGGAGAAAATGGCAACTCTTCCTTAGTGATCATTTATCCTCATAGCCTATCATGAGTTCTCACATCAGGAATAACATGGCTAATATTTATGGGGGACTTTTATGAGCAGGAGCTGCACTAAAACACACTTTCAATGGCAGAATAGCAGAGCCTCGTTACAGTCTTTTAGGTCCCAAATTCCTTACCACATAGAGTATGAACTGTTTGCTGATTCACAAATTGTGGAGACAAATTGCATTCTTAAATCATAGACTCAGCTAAGGACTTGAGATGGAAGGAACAATTAGAAGATGGATGGAAGTGCTGTGTGTCTGCCATATGAGACATTCAGTCTATTTCAAGAAGTATTGATTAAATACCAGCTGTGTACCCAATCTTGTACTAGGCAATTAACCAAGTGTTTGCTTCAATAAAGATGCTCCACCTTACTCAAGGTCAATTTCTTCAATCTATTAATGAAAATACATTAGCATTTGGTAAATGTGCATTAATCTCACATGCAGAAAGTATCATAGAAAGGACTCAATTCTGTACTGAAGTCTGAATTCAGTGATAGGGATAAGTTTATAATGCAAGCAGTGTATTAACCTAGGAACCCGCAGGGTCCCAATCCCCATTCTGCTACTCTGTCACTGTCAGCAATTGGTCTAGGCCTTCCCCTTCTCTGTATCTCAGTTTCAATACCTGAAAATTGGAAGAAATGGCCTAGATAGGTTCTCTTGTTGCTGTCGACAAGTGTCTCTATAACTTCTTGCTCTACAGAGTCCTCCTTAGAAGTCTCTCTAAAGATGTTATTTTCTTTACTCTGCATTGAACTAATTTTCCTTTTGGTCTTGTAAATATAAACACCAAGAGATGAGAAGCTGCCAGTTTAATCAGGAAATTCTCTTCTCAAGTTAACTATAAAGGTGTTTTAGGGGGAACAATATCCACGGGATCAAGAAAGAAAGCTATAAGTAGTTGAATTCCAAGCCCATGTTTTTCTGATATTATGTGTTATTGGACAAGGTAGTAAAGAGGTTAAAGGTTGTTGTACTTAACTATATTCATATCTAGTATTTAGAATAAATTTGCACAGAATAAAAACTCCTGAAATACTATTATTGGGCAAAATATTAATCTAGGTGCTAACTAACATACAAGAAAACTAAGATCCAGCAATATGACATTCCCATGGTTAGAAAGCAACTCCTTCACCTAAATCTGAAGAAAACAATGCCAAAAATAAAAAAATTATTATAGCCATGAAAAATCCTTACATAGCTTTTAGTGTTTGCAAGTATCATCAAATAAGAGTACTAATCCAGTTTTCCATGACAGAACCAGAGAGATGAAATATCTTGCCCAAGATTACACAAAATTCATGGCAAAGCTAGTATATATGCACTTCGAGAATTTAATGTCAAAACCTCTCACTGTTTGTTTAAATCATGAGATTGGGACTAGATATAAACTCTCAACCCCATCTCTTGTACCTCCCTACATTCTTGGCACTTACTTCAGTTCACTAAGAAAGTTTCCCGAAGTTTAGAGATGAGAGTATAACAAGGTCAACATATCTGTCAAAGTGTCTCTTCGTCTTCCCATCCATCATTAGTATTTCAGTCTCTGTGGACCTGGGAAATGTTAAGCCTGGATTCAACTTAGCATCATGAGATTCCTCTCTCTCTAGTCCTGCTGAAAAATCTGCCTGCCTCCTTCCTTTGAGCCCAACGGGAAGCCTTGAATTCTCCTTTGAAACTGAGCCCCATACCCCCAAGCAGATGTCCAAGGACATTTGCTCGCTTAATGGTCTGCTCAAGACGTTTGAGGATCCACACTATCTCCCTATCAGCCCTTCTGAAAGCATGCATTATCCATCCGTCCTTGAAGCAGGTCCCACTGCGCAGTGATTAAAACCATCCTGGGTCGGATAAATGCGGTGCAATTTTCCAAAAGTCATCATCCCAGCATTTCCCCCGCCTCATCAGAGCGCTTCGCCTCCAATATCTGGGCTTGCTCATTTGTTTTCCTTCAGACAATCCTGGAGATGCTCTTTCAGCGACCTCTGTTAAAGAAAGGGAACAATACATACTTAGCCAACATTATGCTGACGCAGTGACAAATTGGTCTATTTTTTATGCTTGACAGAAATGGTAGGGGCAGAGAACAGGAGAGACATATCACCTCCTGGTATCTTTGACCACTGGAAGATAGAGCTTGGAAAAACTTGACGATTTTTTTTTTTTTTTTTTTTTTTTTTTTTTTTTTTTAAGTTTCCATCCTTATAACTATTCTCATATGCTCTCTTGCAGTTAGTCCTGGAGTGTGACAAAATTGCCAAAGTAGGTTAAAATTCTATGGATTTTTGAAGGCAATCTGAACAAAAGCAAATTTATCATTACGCTCTGAGGCGGGTTCCTCCTCCTGACCTCTCTCCCCAGCCTGTCCTTCTCGGTGACACAATGCTTTGCAAGTGATTTGGTATTCAAATGTGGGAGCAGTTTTTACTCCACCTCTTTTTCATCCCTCATGTCATTAACTTCTAGTGATTTTTTTTTTTTACAACTATGATTTTTGTTCACCTCTTTTGCATTTCTAGTGTGTGTTCCTAGTCTGGGTTTATGCTGGGGTGACTCTCCTACATTCGTTTGTGTATTTTTACTGTTTCAGTCACATTTTCATACACCATGTAATAATCTATTGTTTTATATTATATTGTAACATTGTAAAGCACGACTGGACTGGTTATGGTTCCTTGCCAGTTTGGGTGTTGCATTGGTGTTCTCTCCTCAACGGTGCAGGCATTCAGGCTGTCTTCGTCTACTGTAGCTCTCAAACCAGAATGTGATCACAATCATGAACTGTAAATAGGTGAGGCATTTATCTGTTGGTCACAGAAGGATTAAGATGGCTGACACATAACTTGATGCAATAAAATAAAAGATGGAGTGTCCACTCCAAAACAGATAATGAGATACAGACAGTGAAACCACAAAGCTGACCTGCAAAAACACTTTTCTTCATTATACCCTGTCTGCAAGACTCATCCCACCACTCCTTCCTTAACTCCTTCTTCATCTGCCCCAGACACAAGACCACAGGATCCTTAGGAAAAAGGAGATCTGACTTTCCTGTCAAGGTATCCTCAGGCTCTAGCAGAGTTCTCAGTAACTCTTAACATGCTGCATAATCTTTAATGAAGTTAAACTGTGATGACCACTGAGGCTAGAGACTTTATAACGACTTTCATTTTAAAATTTCCCTTTTACTACTCCTTTGTTTATTTTCCTTTTGTTCCTCTTGCTCAGTATTTTAAAGCATTTATTTTCTTTTCAGACTTCTAAACTAGTCTTCCGTCTGTTTGATGAGAACTGGAAGGAGAACTCTGTAGCCACAGATGCGTCAGGGAATTGCATTAGGAGAGTGCGTTGTTCAAAAATTATTGCAATCAAGAAAACTCATGGGTTGGGTAAAACTTGAAAAGTATGAAATTACTTGTGCTGGGTCTTCGCTAGTATAATTCTCACAAATAAAACAGAACAGTTCTAATACAGTAGTAGATTTTATTATTTTTCATCATCAAATTTCCAAACACTGGGTGGGCTGCCAAGTAAATATATTGTCTTCAGAAAGCTGAATGCTTCTCATCTCTTCTTACTGTCCTGTTTGGAATACAGGTCTTACCCTCAGATTCAGCTTGTTTCCCTAAAATTTACAAGATGGTGGCTACACTAGTCTATAAATGAACACTGGTCTGTTTTCATTACTATTGACATTCCCAAGACAGGCTAATTTTATTTTTTAAAAAAGTTGGGGGGTAATTTAGTTTTGGAAACTTAAAGACATGGTACTGAGTGCCAGATTCAGCTCAGATCAGGTAAGGCCTTCATGGTAGATAGTAGAAGCATGAGTGACGAAGAAAATCACACTGCCAAAGCTGGAGTGACTAGTTCCCACGATCCTGTCTGACGGTCGCCCCTAATTGACACAAAGACTCCCCAATAGACCTCACATCCTGAAGGTCTTCTAGGTTCCTCTTCCATGCTGAGAACCAAGCCTTTAGTACATGAACATTTGGGAAAACAAATCACATTCAGACATTTACAACAGAGGCCAGCAGCAACTGGGTCATTTTGTTTGCTCATTCACACTGAGCAGGGAACAAGTTTCTCAATCCTGAACTATGCTCTTTTCTTCAGCCAATTTAGAACTTACATCTGAACCATGATGCACAAGAGGTACAAAGAGAACTTGACATTTGGCTGTGCCTGGATTCCTAGACACATCACTGGCAAAGAAGGAAGACTTATTGTGATTAACTTGGGTGAAGATTCCTCAACCATTATGCTATGGCATTTTGAACCTTGATTAGTCTCTGTATTGAACACTACTCTTTGTATTGAAAATTTTCATTCTCAGCTTATGAGATGTGAGTAGCATCTTTCTTAGTCATGAAAAATAATAATAATAATAATAATAAAAATCTCTATCAATTGCTATGTGTTTTCTTGTGGATAAAATTGTCCCTGATTGAGAACACTGGCTTAGGCCAATGAACTGAATATTTGAGAATTATATTGTCTTTCCTAATGAACAATCACTTTGTTCATCAATTTTTTTCATTTGAGGGAAAAAAAAAAACTTGCTATTTTGCTGCGTCCTTTTCTAGCCATGTTCTGTTGACAAAGTCCAAGCATGGAAGAAAATAGATCCATGTTCTGCTGACAAAGTCCAAATATGGAAAGAAAGATAGACCCACGTTCTGCTGACAAAGTCCAAACATGGAAGGAAAGAAAGACCCATGTTCTGCTGACAAAGTCCAAACATGGAAAGAAAGAAAGACCCATGTTCTGCTGACAAAGTCCAAACATGGAAGGAGGACATTTTCTAAGAAAAGGCCGCAGCATAAAAATTGGCTATGTGGGAATGGGTTAATGTTTCTTGGGAACTACTGTGTTAACTTGTGCTGATCCAGTTTGAAAAATTTCTCTTCTTTCTTTCCCATGCACAAAATCAGTAAACAAAGTGCAGACTCCCTAAGAACAAAAGGATAGTTAATAAAATGTTTTTCTACTATTAATGGTGTAGTGGTCTGACACTGACTCAGACAGACAAGGCCAAGGCCAGAGTAGAAGTTTGAGAGCCTTTGATGATGGCTGGGCTGCCTGGGAACCTCCATGCAGAGAGGCCGACATGCTACTATGTTTTGTCCTTTAAGAGAAGCAAGGTAAATAACACATTCTTGCAGCTGTGAGAACATTGCAGGGGAATAGGAGGGCTAAACCATGGCTGAATATAGTCTTGTGCTTTGCAGGCTTTTAGCTAGGCTACCATAATAAACATTTAGAACAGTTCGACCCTCCATAGTACATTAGACCTCCTTAAATAAAGATTGATATTTTAAAGCAATTATTAAGATTTTTTCCCATAGATAAATATAGAAATTTGATTCAACTAACTGAAAATCAATCAGTAATCTATTAGTGGCCAAAACACGCTTCAAGGTCTTTAACTAAGTATAAACTTTCTGCCTATGCTGACAAATCATGTATGCTGACGAATCATGTAACCATAGATACCATGTAACCATAGAAACACCTGTTGATCTCATTCTTGTTATCTAAACTTTCAACCCTTGCCCACAAAGTACAAATTATTCTGTTAGAGTTTGTAAGAGTGTAATAGTAGTAGTAACAGTAGTAGTAGTAGAAGCAATAAACGAAGCAGATTCACGCAGTCTCTGAGCTGTTTGTGTGTCTGTTCTCCACACGCCGACGCTCAGCCCACCCTCGGGGACTCTGTGGACCTAGCCCGGCTGGACTGCGGCACTATTTTAGCTTTGTTTTTTGTTGTTGTTCGGTTGGTTGGTGTTTTGTTTTTTATTTAGTACTGGAGATAGAGCTCAGAGCCTTGTATATGATGGACAAATATCCTGGGAGCTGAGCTACACCCTTAGTTTAATTTTTGTTTTTGTTTTTTGATTTGTTTTTTATTAAGTCTCTATCATGGTATGCTCAGTCTAATTCGCAGTCTAACTGGTCTGTTTGCTTCATGAGTGTCAGATGGTAAAGTCTTTAATGGTTGGTTTACATTACCTCTGTGATTGTGCCTCATACAAAGCATACCAATTTCTGGTGTAATGACTTTTCAGTATCCCAGTGGAAAACACACTATGATGCTTTGTGATGAAGACCACCTGATTCAAGGTATTCAGAGGGAAGGAGAGAGGAGTTTAAGCAAAGAGGGAGAGAGAGAGACAGAGAGACAGAGAGAGAGAGAGAGAGAGAGAGAGAGAGAGAGGGAAAGAGATGTAAGCTGCAAACAATGTTCCTCACTCTCATTAGAATAGTTTGGCTTCTATTCCAAGAACAACCACTCTGTTGGATGCATTATGACATTAATTATTTAATCTGCAATAACACATGAAATGTATGTGGTTATACATCCATTTTACAAATGAAGAGATTGAGGCTAAGAGATGTTTTATTTTGGTCTAAGTTTGAATGAAATTATGGTGTCCATTCATTCACAGAGTGGTCTAACTATGGGTGTGCCATGGAAACAATTTAAAGTCAACATCTTGCCACTCTAAATTCACTGTTTCTAGTCTACTGTCTGACAAAATCAATGTCACCCATTTTTATGATCCTATCCATTGGATTTCAACCCACCAGAATTCTACCACTATAAGGACAGGGATACTGGGTACAGGAAGCATGAGGAGATCAAAGGAATCAAACTCCTTCACACTCATCTGTATGACTGTCCCATGACTCATGTGATAAATCCTGCTCCTTCAAGTCAGTTTTTGCAGCCACAGTTGCACACAACACAGTAATCACCATCAGAGGGGTCATCACCAAATTGCAAAGGACAGCACAGCACAGGAAGTTACAACAGATAACACATACTACCCACGTATATCCATCCGGCAGAGCAGGGCTGCATGCAAAACTCTATCTCAAACCCCTGTGGTTCTCCTCCACCTTCCATTCTCTTTGCATTTGCCCAGATTTAAACCACACTTTTCACAAGTACCCAGACTGGCCTTCCTACATGTCCTCTTCTTACTCCAATTCTTTTTACTTAGTAGAGTTAATATTTTCTTGATCCATTTATCACTTCTCTGATACCAAAACTGGAGTACATACATCAATAGAAAAGAATAATAAAAAGCAACCAGGCCATGACTTATTAGCTTATTTTGCAGAGGCCACATTGCATGAAGCCATCACAGGCTAGTAATACCCTATTTCATGTCTAACAGAGTACACCTGGCTGGGCCCTTGACTCCTACCCACGGAAACTGTCCTTGATGGCGTCACTGCCCATGCCAGTCCTGCTGAGGATATTGTCCGGTTACAGTGTGTACAGGATGTTCTGTTTGGCAATGCAGCATTCCCTAGTGTCTCTTTTAGAATGTACAGTCATTGAACCCACTGGTAGATGAATCAAAAGAAAAACATATGAGAGACATGATTTCTGTCGTGAACTTCACAGATTGCACAAAAGCCAGCATACATATCTATTGATCTTCTAATTCTTCTGAGGGACAGGAAAAGTAAGAAAAGACTGTAATACAAAGCAACAGGGAGACGACGTCTCAGCTCCTTTTGCAAGACACCTGACACAGCAATTCCCAGTTACTCACAGTTAACTAGAATCCAAAAATATTCGATGGAAAAATCCTAAAATAAACAATTCATCATTATCCAACTGTGCACTCTTCCACATAACATGATAAAATATCCTACTATTCTTCTGTACCCCACCTGGGACATGAAGCATCTCTTGGGCCAGGGTAGCTTTATCTTATGTACTACTCACTCATTAGCAACTTAGTAGCTCTCTTGACTGTCATCAGATCAAGTGCCAAGATACTAAAGCACTTGTGCTCAAGTAAGCCTTACCTAGGGTAATACCTACATCATCCACCTCACTTCATCTCATCTGCTAAGATTTATATCATCTCACATTACCACAAGAAGAGTGGGTATAATTCAATAATATATTTTGAATCAGAGAGACAGAGATTGTATTCACACAACTCTAACTGCAGTACATTATTATAATTGTTTTGTTTCACTACTTATTATTATTGTTAATATCTTACCATGCCTAGTTTAAATACTAAACTTTATCATCGGTATATATAGAAAAGAACATAGACTATACATTCGTTCCATACTACCTGGAATTTTGGTATCCACTAGGCATCTCAGAATTTATCGCTTGCAAATAAGGCATACTACTATGTTGTATTTTTTCCAACACATAATCCAAACATAAACATGCACGCACAAAATCACACTTGGCCCTATTTCTCACAGCTGTTTTATCTTCATACTGCACCAGGTAACACCAACACAGCCAATTTAAGGTCACTGTCAACAAACCTCTTCCTCTGATCCTCTATCCTCAAAGGAATCATCTCTATAAGATTAATCCTGAAGCAGATGTAGCATTTATATAAGAGATGCCATCTCTCCTTATCTTAATTGCATATTTGGAAACCCTGCCCTGTGCTTGTTTCATATGGCATGCCATTTGGTGTTTATGACCATCATACTGGAGTTAGCAGCATATGCGGAACTCACCCACTCTGAATGCTAAGCTTATCTGTTCTCTCTTTGAGAGCCAACACTAGAAATAACTAATAAAAATGATTGCAATAATGGAGGATCATATAAATGTCAAATGCAATAGTGATTCTCCAACCTGAAATTTCTTAATACCTCCTCTTCACCAATGTCATAAAATAGGGGAGGGGAAGAAGTCAAGACATTATACATAAGTAATTAGAAATATTTCCTCAAGCCTCATTTCAAATCCTTCTATAAAGGGTTAAATTTCTATTTTAGGGTCAATTTAAAGGTGCCATAAACTTTCAGGGATAATTGAACTAGAAATTGTGTGACCTTTCCAAAGACCTCTCTTTGTATTTATACATTTTTCTCCAACCAACAATAGTAATAATATAAAAAGATACAGGAATATCACTTAACTGAATCAGATGCAGATGGCTGTTTTATCAAGCAGAGGCAATTTTTATCATTTTAAAAGCTTTTGTTTTTGTAAAGGAAAAAATTGGGACATATTCCCATGCAATTTTTTTGAGAGGAAAAAAATATGTCTTTTAATTTGAAATGGAGTATTAATGATGTTATCTCTAGAGAATTGCTGTGCTATAGTGAATTGTAGAAAGTGCATTTGCTTGCAAGCTTTCTGGTAAATTCTTCTCTGACTTAGAAAGTTTGCGGCATATTATATCAACCTATCTTTCCAAGACAATACTGTATATATATGCTGAGAGTCAATTTCCTGAGCCTGTTTTACTAGATCATCTTGTTTTCTTTGTTTACATTATTGATTTAGGAAAAATCATTTGGTGAATACTGTGTTCACCTGAACAAGAAGGTGGCAATATATGGCAAAGAGACATAATGTAACTGGGATAATAAAACCTTGTATCTGTACTGAAATTTATGGTTTGCATTATTCTATTTGAACCTCACCATATACATGAGAGTTATGGGGATACAGTCTGTTGTGCCAACTTTATAGCTTGGAAGTCAAAGCACGTAGAGTTTCATTGACTTTTCTGTGGTGTGCTCCCCTTCTACTGTCAATAATTGAGCCATAACTACAAGATTCACCAGTCAATCTAATGTTCCTTTTGCACAAAGTCGCTTCTAGATTAAAAATCAACCAAACCATTCAGAGGCATTTATAGAGCACCTACTGTTTGGCTTTCTCTGGAGTTGAAACAGAGATATATGGCAATGTTTTGATGTTGTTTATGCACAATGTTTATCTTCAAGGTTCAAATACAAGACAAATGCATGAAACACTGCATGAATAAGATATGAGTGTAGAACATTGCAAAGCTGATATAAGTTGGTAATGTGGGAGTTCTTACCAAGCAGGAGGCCTTTAGTACAGATCTTAGGAGTGAGCAAAAAATTAATAATTGTGTTAGTTAACTTTTATCGTGTTCTGTTCATTTGCGTTGTAACTTCATTTATCCATTCAATGAATATTTTCTGGTTTGTGAACCAAAGAAGGCATTGTAGAGACTTTTGTAGAGGCATTCTGATTCTGGCACTTCAGCTAATGACCAGAAACATGTGACTTTATTTGTGTGTTCTTCGTTAGTGAAAACTACTTCATTTTAAACATTTCTGTGTGTTATGTATAAAATGAAATAAAAATATTGGCAAATACTAATTACTTATAATAATGCTGTTTTGTTATAATTATTATGGTTATATTCATTATTACTCTATGGCAAGGGATAGAAATAGACAAATGATTAAGAAAATTACCTTAGTCTTAAGAAACTCTACCTACTTAAAGGGATTATCCATATCCTTGTCTCTCCTTTTCTCCCTTCCTCTCAGTTCATCCTTCTCCCTCCTTTCCTTCTTTTCATTCCCTCCCATTCATCTTTCCAGGTTTTTTTCCATTTGTACCACTTCTGTCTTCTTTCTGTAATTATTTACTAAATGCACCTTTCTGCCAGGCAAACAGCTAAGGACCCCACTTTTCAAATGTTTGTCATGTACTGACTAGAGCAGATCCTGAGGCAGAAATAATTCACAGATCGTGTGTAACTCTTAATGTAACATAGGAGCAACCAAGGGAACAGTGGTCCCTAGCATGCAACAGAAGTCCCTATTACTACCTATGATCCTAAATCTAATTAATCTTCAACTTTCAGATTTTAAGGAATATGGGGGATAAGGAGCGTTTGCTGGAAATGAATCAGAAAAATACAGAGTGTGGAAAATTCTACATGACAAATGGCCCAGTTTTTAAAATTTAAAAAATTAATTTTGTGAATAGAGTTTCCCTTTATATTTAGTTCAAAAATGGGCAAGACTAAATTATGCTGCATAAGCCTGAATGGTGGCTCCTTACAACTGGCATACTGATTGAATGGAATGCATAGCTGATAATTCTCTGACCTATGGTCTGTGACTCTTATACCACAGGTGTTTGAATAAAAAAATAATGATTTGTAGACTTAGAATGTGTAGAAATAATATCAAAAGCAAAACCAAAACATTTTAATTAACAAATTAATATAAAGTAGACGGGAGAACTGTTATAAACTTAAAAATATATGATTTACAAAATCTCTTTTTCAATGTTTTTCCTTTTATTCTCTCATTTTTTTCCCTTTTGCCTCTCTTCCCTTCCTCCTGGGAGAAGAATGGTGAAAAACTAAGAATTAAGATATATTATGTATAGGTATAAATTTTATACGATGAATGCGATCACTGTATATCAAAAGTGTACCAATAAAACTAACATTAAAAGGCTTTTAAAAATAAATGAATTACATCAAAAGTGTACCAATAAAACTAACTTTAAAAGGCTTTTAAAAATAAATGAATTACAATCTGTTTAGATTTCAACTTATAAAAAGAATTTGTAAACCATGAACACTTTTTTGGTACAATAAAGAAATATTGAACATAGATTGTATATTTAGATGACAATAAGAACTATTTGTTATTAAGATACGTCATGGACAAATACAAATTCCCTATGGTGAACGTGATCCTTATGTATGTCAAAAGCGTACTGATAAACTAATTTTTAAAAAGCCAAATATGTCTACAATCTGTTCCTTTACAGAATCAGTTTGCCAAACCATGAATTAAAGAGGAAAATGGAACAAAAAAATTAAAAACTTAGATTGAAGAGGAGCAGAAAAATAAATGGCTACATGAAATAATTTTATCATTTCTACTTTTATAATCATGTAAGTAATTCTCTACTGTTGAGTATCTTAAATGTATGCACATCGCACTGAATCTGTAGTGGCTCATGAGACAAACTACCTTGGAATTTTTCAATGTCTTCCAGCTCTCTTAGCATCTTCTCTTGACTTTTTAAACTCTTCAATAGACTGACACCAACATGACCTCTTTAAAATGTAAATTAAGCAATATCAGTGTCTGTGATTGAAACATCTTTGGAAAAAATTCACACTTTGATTTATATTTTTTTTCACACTTTGATTTATAACATGACCACAGAAGAAGTGACAGTCCTTGTTGCCATGAGTTGGGCTTAGTTTTCTAACCTTCTGCATGACACCCTGTTTCTGCTATGCTATTGGTAAACTTCAACCCTATTCCCTCAAAATCCAATCACCTTTGGACTTGTTGTACCTGGAAATGCACTTACCTGGGTCTTACATTTTTCCATCACCCAGTCTTCAGAAAGCCTTCCAATTTGCTAGAATATGGTCCCCATGAGTTGATATTCTGTATTACCTGTATTGTTAAAGAGTACATACAGTTGTCTTTTATAAGTTTTCTCAACTAAAGTTAGCTGTAAATACATGGAAGTATCCTGTTACATTCATTACTTATTTTCTAAATTCTTAGAACTAAAGCAAAGAGAATAAAAAAGATGAGAGAGAGGAGGACAGAGGAATAAATTGAGAAATTAGCAGATGAATAGTAAACAGATATTCTGAAACAAACAAAATGGAAATTCACATACAGTTACACATTGTTGTAGTACGGGGTTGCAAGGAGAAAAATTACATACAGGGCATAGAATTTATAATGTCATTTTATGATAGTCACTCAGAATTAAATACAAGAAAGTATAGGAAACCTATTCACAACACTAAAGACCTACAAAATCCAGCCAAGGGCCTGAATCCCACAGCAATGTCCTGCATGAGTCCAGCTGAAGACCTAGAGCCCATGACAATGCCTCCCACGAGTACACCTGGAGGCCTAGAGCCAACAACAATGACTCATGCAAGCCTGTTTTACAGACCTGCGATGGGAAAGCCCGAAGGACCGCAGTGGAAGCTAGAAAGTATGGGCCAGAGGGGTGAAGCATCTGTGACAGTGGGTTGAGGGTTCCACATTGGAGCCAAGAACTGGTGCTTAAAATAAGAACCAGAGCTCCCCTGAAAAGTACCACAGCCATCCTCAGTGACAATGAAGTTCTGAGCTCGTCTGAAGATGAGAACCGCTGAGTGCATATCAGGAAGCCAGTGTGATAAACCTCTTCTGAAAATTAAACAGCACATATTTTCCCCTCTGGTGCCAGGAAGTGATGCTCAAAGTAAGGGCAAAAGCTTCCACAAAGTGAGTCGCAGTCATCCTCAGCAATGAGGTCCTGAGCTCTTCTGATGATAACAGCTGAGTTCATATCAGGGGAGCCAGCATGACAAGTTCCTCCAGGAGAACCAACCACCCCAAACAACAACACTTAGGAGAACCCACAACAGCTCTCTTCCTCTCCAGGTCTCCTTTATATGCTGGCAACAGTCCTCAGGTGGGTCATCTACACCCAGTACCATGCTGATTCAGTTCAGCTGGTGTTAAGTTGATCACCTGTTGTCAATCCACAACACACATGTAGAAGGCTCCACAGAGCAGAAGTCTAAAAGATGAAAGAAAGAGCAGTTTGCTATGATTCAACCCATGAGACATTCGTGGAACAAGCACTAGATCAAAAGATATAGTAATGTCTCATGCAAATTCCTTTGCATTTGACCTAATGGTAAAAAATGATGAGGATAATCATAGCTAACCTGTGAATGAATATCAATTATTTCCTATATACCAGGCCCTGATTCAGAAACTTTGTATTTATTAACTCATTGATCTTTTTTCTCTCCCAAAACAGTATGAGATATGTACAAACAGAATACCAAAGTTAAGTAAAGTTAACTGAATTTCAAAGAAATTCAGTGACTTATTTCACCAGTAAGTAAAATACTTTTAAACCAATGTAAAGTGCCAATGTAAAGTTTAGTATTTGCTAAATCCTTTGGTATGATTGAATGGATCTATCAGAACATGTCAGAGAAGGCTTAGTTTTTTTTTTTTAGCTTTTTGAGGAATCTCCACACTGATTTCCACAGTGGTTGCACCAGTCAATACTCCCACCAACAGTGGAGAAGGGTTCCTTTTTCCCCATAGTCACACCAGCATTTGTTATTGGTTGATTCTTTTTATAATAACCATTCTTTCTGGAGTGAGATGGAATCTCAGCATTATTTTAATTTGCATCTCTCAAATGACCAGCAATGTTGGATGATTTTTCATATATTTATGTGCCATTGGTACTTCTTTATCTGAGGAGTGTCTATTCATTTCAGTTCACATGTGAGAGTGGAGCATGAAGGATAGAATCTTTTGAGGAAGAATGCATAGCAACTTCTTTTGGGAAACATAATCAAGCAGCTGTGAGGCGAATGGAGAGAAATGAGCCTCAAGTGAGAAGGTCAGTTTAAGGGTCATTGAAATCAAGTTAACAGTGAGCCTCGGAACACAAGGAATTTCAGAGAATTTAAAATAACAAGGGTGATTGAATAAGCACTGGGGTCAGAAAGAAATAATGAACCAAAGAGTATTTCTTAAAAAAAAAAAGGGAAGAAAGAAAAGGCATTGGTTTAATTTTTTGAGAAGCCAAAATTTAAAAAAGTCATTGAAATCAAACTTCAGAACTATTCCAGAAGTCCAGGATATGGGACACAACCCTAAGATGGTGATGCTGCTGCCAAAAGTCTGAGATTACTAAGACCGTCCTCAGATGATGTTGGTGACTCTGCTGTGACATAACCCACATAGCTGAAGCAACAGAAAGATGGACATGGGCACGTCACACTCAAGGATCAGAGTGGCATTCAAGACATTTGATAAGGGTCCCCAATTAAGACTTCCTTTCATGAAGATGTAGCTCATTCTGCATCGCAGCAGAAAATCCTGTCTTTGAAACTTCATAAACCTGGTCTTCCGTGAAAGGGTTTATTGAAGTAATTCTCTCCAACAAACTGAATCGGACACTCTGATTGCATGCTGGGCAAGATGGACGATTTCGAGAACAGAGTTCAGTTCGTCAAGCCTATCTGGTCTCTGACCCTCCAACGTCCAATTACACACAAACACGCACATCGGAAATTATGAGCACTTGAAAGATGTCTAGTCCAGATTGCAATGTGTTGTGAGTAGAACATGTTCTCTAGAATTTAGAGACGTAGAACTTAAAAATTCAGTAAAAATTTTTATTTATATTTTCTATGTATTACATGTGTAAATATTAGTATTTTGGATACAATGAGTTAACTATCCTGTTTAAACTAGTTTCACTGGTATCATTTTTACTTTTCTGGCAAGAACTATTTGAAAAATTAATATTCTTACTTGATTTTCATTTGTGACTCATTACATTTTATTGGAAAGTGCTACTGTAGATTAGATTAAACAACTGAGCTTCATCCTACTATTACTGGTACATTAATGTGATCATACCTTGACCTGTGTTTCTCTATCAAAATCTTACTCCTTGCTGAATCTTGCCTAAAAGGCCATTGCTTCAATTCATTCATTCAGCTTTTTTTTTTCTATTTTTGAGTTCCAGCAATTAAATCCAGAACCTTCGTACTGAGCTACATCTCCAGCCTTTCCTTATTTATTTTGAGACCTCATCTTGTTAAGTCACTAAGTTGCCCAGGCTGGGCTCAAACTTGCTATTCTCCTGTAGTCTCCTAGGATGCCAGGGCTACATGCCTGTGCCATTATGCTCAGACTCAGCTCATTCTTTTATGAAATATCTACTCATATTGGTTTCTGTGAGACCTCAGAGGACTTTGTCCTTACAATGCATTTATTATAGTTTTCCTTATATTTGCACATTTATTTTATCAGAATACAAATTCTTATGAAAACTCATTTGTGACTCAAGGAAACTAGAATAATGCTTCATGTTTTTTTCTTCAGAATGTAAAATAATTCCAGAATCCTAGAATCTATTACAGAATATCCAAGATCTGATACAAGAGAAGAAGACACTTGTAGCCTTACTCCTACTTTTGAAACACTGTAATGAATAAATTGTCTGTGACCTTGAATAAAGAAAAGGGAGGACAGAGCTACGTGTGGTGGCACATGCCTGTAATCCCAGCACTCGAGAGGCTGAGGCAGGAGGATTGTTGCAAGTTCGAGACCAGCCTAGGCTACAAAGTGAGTTCAAGGCCAGCCTGAACTGCACAGTGAGACCCTGTCTCAAAAATATGGGGCCGGGGACTTAGCTCAGTGGCATAAGTACCTGCCTGACAGGCGCAAGGTTGTGAGTTTGATCCCTGGTATAAAAAAAAAAAAAGAAAGAAAGAAAGAAAGAAAGAAAGAAAGAAAGAAAGAAAGAAAGAAAAAAAGAGGCAGCAAAATGTTTTTGTATGAATAAGGAATCTTACACTGGGAATGAATATCATATAAAAGAAGTTCATGAAAAATTCAGCTATGTATAAAGAGGAAGAGTAGGAGGAGGAGAAGTAAGGAGGTATAGATGGATAAATGGAACATGCATCCACATATAAGATAGTTGAGACATGCATCCATGTATAAGATAGAATAGAGACAAACAAATAGTCACTAAAAAATACTAGTCTGCTGACTATACTGGGGAAAATTACATAGTAATTGCTATGATTTAAATGTTTGTGTCACTCTTGAATTCATACATTCAAACATAAACCACATGACGATGACATTTAGAGATGAGCCATTTGGGAGTTGGTTTGACTACGAATATTTCACTCACATGGATTTGAGAAGTACTCTCATAAAAACACTTGAAGGATAAGTTCATCCCTTGTTGGCCCTTGCTCTTCTACCAGGTAAGGGCACAATCATAAGGCATCTTCAAACCAGAGAGTAGCAGTGTTAGGAATTAAAAACTGGTGGTCAATTTAACACCAGGGAAGAAAAAAGGAAAAGATGTAAATCTGTATATATGTATATGTAAGATAACTAAAACAAACATACTGATGAATATTAGTTATTGAGAAAGAACAGTTAATACTCATATGATTAGATCAATTTTACTTGTCTATATCTGTTAATGTAAACAACCATTTTGAAGATAAGGATACGCAATACTGCAACCATTGTCAAGTTTCTATCGTCCTGTTTGTAAACCTATAATGTTACTGTTGTGCATTTACTCTAGTCATTTGCTTGTCTCTTTTGCTTTTTGTCTTTCTTATATGTGTCTTTTATTTCTCTTAAATAAAAAAATAAAAAATAAATGAATTAAATCAGCATGATGCTGCGTGTAGATGGCCCACCTGAAGATAGTTGCCAGGAAAAAAGGAGGCATGGAAAGAAAGAATGTAGCATTATGGGTTCTCCGAAGTGTTGTTTAGAGCAGTTGGTTCTCTTGGAGGAGCTTGTCATGCTGGCTCCCCTGATATGAACTTAGCTGTTATTATCAGAGGAAATTGGGACCTCATTGTTGAGAATGACTGCAGTTCACTTTGGGGGAGCTTTGGTCCCTGCTTTGAGCATCATTTTCTGGTTCCTGTGGGGAAGATGTGTGCTGTTTAATCTCCAGGAGAAGTTTGTCATGCTGGCTTCCTGACATATACTAAACTGTTCTCATCACCGGAGGAGCTGGCCACCTCATTGTCACTGAGGATGGCTGTGGTACTTTTCATGGGGCTTCTGGCTCTTATTTGGAGCATCACTTCTTGGCTCCAGTGTAGAACCCTCAACCTACTGGCACAGATCCTTACCCCACTGGAATAGACTTTCTAGCTTCCACTGCTGAGCCTTGGGCCTTCCCAGCACAGATCCATGAAAGACTTGCATAAGTCATTGTAGTGGGCTCTAGGCCTCCAGTTGGACTCTTGGGAGGCATTGTCTTGGGCCCTAGGTCTTCAGCTGAACTCACGTAAGACATTGCTGTGGGATCCAGGCCCACAACTGGATTTTCTAGGTCTCTAGTGTTATGGACAGATTTCCTGCACTTTCTTGTATTTAACTCTGGGTGACCATCATAAAATGTTATTATAAATTCTGTGTCCCATATGTAATTGTTCTCCTTGTAACTTCTGAGTACAACAAATGGTTATCAAACATTGGATCTGCTGCTACCATGACCTGGAATCTTCAACCTCTGTAACTATTACCCAGACTAGTGGTCTATTTTTTTCATGGATGCACAAATGAACTAAGGCAGTCCAAAGATTAGATTTGTAGATCTATTAGTTCACTTACCTGTTGATAGGCATATAGGCCACTTTCATCATTTAGATATTGTGAATTGTGCTGTTATAAACATAGAGATGTATGCAGCACTGTAATGATGTAATGTAAGAAGATGTTAACTCTTTCAAGAAGATATTCAGAAGAGAAATACCTGGGTAATAGGGCATTTCTATTTTTAGTTTGTTGAAGAATTTCACAAGGCTTTGCATACTGGTTGTATACACTGGAGAAAGGAGCCTCTTTAACAAATGGTGCTGGGAAAGTGAGTTATTCATGTTCCAAAGGATGAATTTAGATACATATGTCTCAACCTATAGTAAAATAAAATCAAAATAGACCAAAAACCTGGATTAAAAAAAACAGAAACACTGAATCTTCTGGAAAATAAATTAAGTAAATCACTTGAAGATGTAGGCAGAGACAAGGACATTCTGAATAGAAATCCAATTGCACCAAAAATAATTCCAAGAATCAACAAATGGAATTATATTAGATTATGAAGCTTCTGTGCAACAAAGAAGGAAGAGGAAGGGGACTTTTAAAAAAAGAATTGATAAAGAAACTGGACAGAGACTTTGTAAGTTGGAAAGGGAAGAAGATTTGGTTAGAGCAAGAAGGGAGGGTTCAGGAACAAAAAAGAACTATGGTATGTTTATGTACATTTACTCCCCACAATAAATGTAATCACTATGTACTACAACCATGTACTAATAAGATAAAAAAAATGTACAACAGATATTGTGAGAGTGAATGGGGAGGGGACTGCTTGGAAGGAAAGAACAACTGGGATGGGGAAAAGGAGAAAGAAAAGAAGAGAAAAGATTATATATATATATATATATATGCATATGTATATGTATATATATATATATATATATATACACAAACACATATATGGCAGATAATTATACTACTAATCTCTGTTGGTTCATGAAAAAGAAAAAAAGAATGGTTTGTGCTTTCATTGTTTGATCATTTTTTCATGCCTTTGTCTTTTAGTCTGAGCAACTACTTTGAAGATGACAACATGCAATAGCAGCATATTAACCATTGTTAATCTCCTATTATTTTGTTTTGAAATTCTGTGTCATCATTTTTTTTTATTTTTATTTTTATTTTTATTTATTTATTTATTTATTTATTTTGCGGCACCGGGGATCAAACTCACAGCCTCACGCCTGCCAGGGCAGGCACTTAAGCCACTGAGCCAAACTCGCAGCCCTGGGTTTTTGAGGCAGGGTCGCACTATGTAGCTCAGGCCAGCCTTGCGCTCACATTGTAGCCCAAGCGGGCCTCGAACTCACAACGCTCCACCTACCTCAGCCTCCCGAGTGCTGGGATTAAAGGCGTGCGCCACCACGCCCGGCTTGTGTCATCATTTTTATTCTGCTTTTGTTTTAAAATAAGAAAAGAAAAGAGTGAAAGAAACAAAGGAAACAACTAATAGAGTGAAGAAACAGCCTATAGGACAGAAAGAATTGTTGACAACTACTCTTCAGATAGAGGACTAGTATCTACAATATATGAAGAATTCATTAGGTTTTTCATTCACTGATGTAATAGAGAATTTCTAAAACCTTCATAATGATGGACATTGTGGCAGGTTAACTATTTATTGTTAAATGTGATCTTTTGCATTGTAGAATTCCCATTAGCCTCCCTGCCTTATACCCACATAAATGCTGGGAGAATTCCCTTCCAGTTGTGTCAATCAAAAATGTCTCCAGCCACTTCCATAAACTGTTGGGAGTTGATGTTGTCAATCCTTTATGCACAGATACATACCAGTGGTAACCAAGTGCAGCTTTCATTTCAATGGAAGTTTTTTTTTTTTTTCTCAATTGCCAACCACTTTATACACCTGCACATATTTCTTTTTACTTCAGTGCCTTTGGTTTTCTGATCACATGATCAATAATTTACCTCTGGATTTTTTCTTACTTTTCATCCTCATCCATTCATTTGTTTTACGATATTAAGTTCATCCTCCTATAATACTTACATCAACAGTCTTTGTCCATAATATACTTTTTTGGATTTATTTCAATCAGGAAAAAGTAGTGATACATAAACTATAAAAGCTCCATATCCTGTGACAACACAAAACTAACACTCATGCTATTTCTACACATGTTGGATTCTTGGTAGACATTGCTAATCAAAGCTGTTACCCTTGAACCCTGCACCTGTATTCTACCTGAGAAGCCAAGAAATACTCTAGGCAGTCACTATTGATCAACCTATCAAAAGAAATCAAAACTATTTGTTCTCTGAGCTGTGTTCTAACACCTCATTGTAGGGATAAGGAAACTGAGTCCCAGATGATTAAATGAATTGCCAAGACCATCAAGAGTCTGGTTTTCTGACCTTTTGTTTTTCTTTTTTCTGTTCAGCATAAGGAGATTTGTCCAAGCCACATGAGACTTTATTGAAAGAGGATCCTTGAAAAGGTTGCAAAAAGCAAGAAGGGAAGTTGGCATCAATTTGTTAAACCAGATTTTCTTTGAACAATGATTATTCTGGTATCTAGAGAAAATATTGAAGAGTGACAATTGCCTCTTCATTAAGATTTTTTAAACAACAGAGCAAACGAGAAGTTTGTAATTTCAATTTTAAATGCCTGAATTTAAAACTGGAGAAAAAAGAAGCAAAAGTCAAATGAAAATAGGGTTAACTGCAGCAGAATCCACGAACTCACATGAGTATTGGAAAGACAGGATTTGCGATTCAGCGTTGGTCACACAGCTTTTAAGAAGAGAAAGAGAAAAGAAAAAATCAGTCAAGTCTAGTGGGAAATCAGAACTTGTTTATGCTTTATCATTTGTATACAATAAAATACATTGGTAAGAAAAATTGATCCTGGTTCATTTTCTCATTTGGATTTTATGTCCCTACCCTCAAATTTCTGGGCTGAAACTCGTACCATCCATGTTTATGTGAAATGGACTGATGTTCTCATCTTGCCTTTCAATAATTATAGGTCTCCCCAGGAAAGTGGCTTGATAGAGGAATTTTATAAGGTTTTAAAGATTTTTATTATGAAGGATGCAGCCCTTCCACAATTATTAGTTTTAAAAGGTGCTTTGTAGCCATTGCTAGTGGAACAGCTATTGATTCCTTTAGAAAGCGGAGACACATTTTGGTACACCCACATGAGGGCTGTACCTTGCCGTCTCATAAACTGGTATAATAATATTGTGAAATAAAATGATCATTTCTCTTACAGAGGGGCCTCTTATCTCCACTAATGGTGACAGAGTAAATTTTAGGCCTGTGGGCAATAGTAACCACAAATTTCACTTTGGTTTGAACGGCAACATTGGAGGATGTAATGAACTTCATGTTGTTGCAAAGTTTACTCAGGAGTCTATTGCCAAATTTATTAAATTGACATCCTACTGAATATCACTTTGACTCAGACTTCTGCTGTCTATCAACTCTGGCTTAGCCACCATCTCTTTTGGTGGGCACTCCTAAAATGGCTTTCCAGTAGGTACATCTGTGCTGGCCTATCTTGTACTAGAGTTTAAGACTTTCCCCAATGCCCGCAGGGCAGAATTCCAACTGCATCATGGGGCATGCTACTCCCAACTTCACCCCAGGAAACTGAATCTTGTACACTACATCTCTTACCTTGCTTCTGCATGAACCTCATAAACAAGCCTAACACACTAGAAGATATAATTCAGTGAAACAGCATAGTTTACGGCATGTCTTTCAAGACCACTACACAGTGCCATGGGAGTTTTAGAGCCAGAAAGATATGAGTTTTATTTTATGTTTCTTCATTTAGTAAGTGGCTGCCTTGGTTACTCTTACTTTTGTCTCATTGCTAGGACAAAATACCTGACACCCAAAATGAAGGAAGGAAAGTTTTATTTAGCTTACAGTTTTTGGAGGTTTCAGTCCATAATCAGCTGGCTCCAAGGCAGGGTGGCATGGCACAGGGACAACACTTCAAGGCAGCAACAAGCAAAGGCAGCCAGAGCCAAAAAGGGGCATGAGGAAGCCTCTTCTCCTCACTTATATTATACACAGGACACACCCCCCGAGGTGGGTGTAGCATTCACAAATCTCCTTGCCTTCCTTTGCACAAGATGAGGATATTTACAAAGTAAGAACGTTGGCTCCCTGCTGAGTCTCAGTTAAACTTCTGACCTTCTCAAATTGACACAGTGAACAGGTAACTGCTTGTGCTCTACACCCCAGGATGTAGAGCTGCTGAGTAACTTAATTAAGCTTCTAGACTTCTCCAGTTGACACAATGTATAAACCATAACAGTGGCCTTGAGAAAAGTATTCAATATCTCAAACATTGTGCCTTAAAACGAGCACAATAATAAGAAAAATCTAAACTGAAGTAAATCTGGAGTGGTGGCAGACACTTAGAATTCTAAGAAGGAAGCCCAAGTCTGAGTCCAACCTGGACAACTTGAAGACTCAGTGAAAATCTGTCTAAAAAAATTAACAAACAAACAAACAAACATCAGCAATGTAGCTCAGCATGACCTGAGTTCAATTCCCAGTTCAAAAAGAAAAAAAAAATGAAAGGATCAGATGCAGTAGCTTGTATATCATTGCTGTGCCATGAAAACTGAAATATATATATGCATTGGTTGTATAACTTAGTGGGAAAATGTATAAAGAACAGAGGCAAGAGGGCTAAGTAATAAAATCTCGGAATCTTACTTTTCTCATCTATAAAATAGAAACAATGGAATGAGCCCTGCTGGGATGTTAAGATGAAATGTGATCATAGACATAAAGTGCCCAGTACAATGCCCAGCATAAATGGTTTTCAAAAATGATAGACATTTATTTGTGTTTTGGCTTACTCAAATGAGAGATATCACAAGTGTTTAAATTTGTGTGCATGATTTATATCACCTAGAGAACGAAATAAGGGATTAATGGAAGGAAACAGGGAGATAGATCTGTTGTAAATGGGAAGGGATATAGAAGACCAAGGATGAGGGTAGGGATGAAGAGAAAGAAAAGGTAAAAAGATTTGAGATGCATCATGTACAAGTACCAAATACTCACAGTGAATGAAAACATGAACTAAAAATATTAATAATAACAATGAAAATGGGGAATGGGCAGAGGGCATGGTGGTACGTGCCTGTAATCTCAGCACTCCAGGAGGCTGAGGCAGGAGGATTGCAGTGAATTCAAGGAGTTAGGTGGGGACAGGAAGGGATTAAAAATGATCAACATATGTTAAGTTCGTGTACCTAAGATGAGTGTAAACTTCATGTACCACAAACATGTACCAATGAAATAAAATTTTTTAAATGGCAGATAGTGTTGCTGTCATGCCTTCCACAGAAAAGCACAGTGCTGACATCATTATTAATCTGAATTCCAACATCACAGTGCTGGTAGTGAGGTACAGGTGAATTCACACATAAGGGTCACTTATTCACTTACTTTCTCTAAGTAAGCATTCTTTTAAATAATTTCCATTGTGTTCAAACTATGGCTCCGGATGATGGAGGTATAAAGATAAGTTTGAAACCGCTTGTTCACAGGAAGCTCTCAATGCACTGGAAGAAAAGGGTTGTTTCAAAAGGGAGAACATAATATAAGCATGTGAGAAAAACCCCAAATGTGTCCTGCAAATATTTCTCTAGCGTTCAAGAAAGTTTATGAAAGTGCTAGAAATTTGACAATAAACGGAGAGTGGTTAGAGCACAACATTCTGAGAATAGGCAGCAATTCAAGCACAGATGACAGGACAAGAAAGGTCTGCAGAATGCTGGAGCAGAGAGGAACAGAAAAGAATGAGCTGCTAAGGGTTTGGAAGTGAAGATTGTCAAGAGTCCTGGGTCACGTGCAATCACTGAAGATTTTTGGAAGGCAGAGGCACATGGTCAGAAAAATGCTTAGAAAGATGAATCTGAAAGCGGAGCAGGAGGAAGCAGATGGAAAATTGGAAACCAGTTAGCAGACTGTTGTAATAATCCAGGTAAGAGTAACTAAGGACCTTACAGTGTATATTAAAAAGAAAGTCCAGATGGAAGAGAGGCTGTCACAGTTCTAAGTGAGGGCATTGTTAGATAATTATGACTACTTGGGGAGCCCTGTACCTTTCATTAATTATTGCTGTGTTTGCATAGATAAACCCAACAATTACTTAGGTATCTAAACAACAGAAGTTTCTTTCATCACAAATAAATTTTCTTACCGAGTAAATCCAAGTGAATTTCCTACAACCACATGTCAATAGGTGATGCACCCAAGATGAGATCACAGGTTGGTTTGATCCAGGGTGCATGTGCTTACTTCCTGTGTCTGTGGTTTCCTCCACTACCTTCTGGAACAGGTGTTGGAGACCTTCACCCTGCTGGCCAATGTGAAATGAGAGTGTAGGTGCCCAGAGATGTGTGATGGGAAGCAAAGTCTTCAAATGAATAAGGAGTAGGTTTCCTAAAACTTAGCTTGCCATTTCACATAGTACGAACCCTCAGACAATGGGTAAAAGTATTGGCAATGAATTACTAGTAAGTAAAAGCAAGTTTTCTAACAATATGAACCCTGCTTCCTGTTAAGAAAATAAATATTTTCAGAATGTGTTTTCTCTGTCTCTCTGTCTGTGTCTCTCTCTGTCTTTCTGTCTCTATACTTCTCTCCCTGTCCCTCTCTCATCTCCCTCTCTCACATCTCTGTCTCTCTCTCTACCTGTCCTCTGTCTCTCTCTGTCTGCCTCTCTCACTCTCTCTCTCTCTCTCTCTCTCCCTGTGAAATATCTTAGTAGGTACTCATGGAGTAATATGACTGGCAAATTTTTTTCTTTCTATACGGTGATTGTAGCTATTACTTCTTAAGTAATTACTGTGTCAGGAACTGTGATAAAACTTTATGGCCATTTTCTTATTTAATCCTTAGACTGTTTTTATGAGGCAGGTATTAATGTAATTATCACTATTGCTATTATTATTGTTATTACCCCTAACTTAATATGAAATTAAAGCTTATGGAAGGTAAGTTCGATGCCTAGAGCATGGTAACTTGATCAGTTGATGAATACAGATCCCACGCTTCTTAGTGATGGACAAATCCAAGTCTACTTCTTCCATGGACTAATCTGTTAACCATAGTGTAAAGTTTTATTATTCATTAGTTTTTCTCCAATAAATTACATTTTAACTATTATATAAATTGATTCATATAGACTATAAAGACTATAGAAATAATAGTATTACCATACTACTCTTTGAAACTTGGAAATGTATATACTTGGTAAAAATGTGAATAATTTAAATCATAAAATAATGAAAAGCAGATCTCCCTGCAAAGATAGCTTTATGATTCACATTCCAAAGAACACTATTGTAAACCCTCCATGCAGGTATAGAACTCTCACAAATGTGAAGAGCAGAAGTTAATATATACATTTATATACCCTTTATTCAATTTATTTTTTAAAAGGTGGGGTCATACTATACATACTTTTCTATGCATTTCTTTTGTTATGGCTCCTAAAATGGGAATTAATTATTGTTCTATAATTGCATACAAGAAAATTCTTTATCTTTGGAATTCATGTGTAGTACCCCATTACAGGTATGTATTTTAATTAATTGGACCTTTTTGAAATTTAGAGAACATTCTCACATATATATGACCAAAGCTATTTATAGAATACCTTCTTAAACTTTAAATCGTTGGGTAGAAGAACCAGTGCAGATTTTTTTCGTAATTAAAGCAACCAAGATGAGTAGATACATTCATCAGCAGTATGGAAAATAATTGCTTTCCTATATATACATTTTCAGATTCAGCAAAACAATCAATAAAAATGGTATCTAGTTGTTATTTTCATTTGCTTTTCTAACTATGTGAAAGTTGGCTAGCTTTTTGCATGTTAATTCTCTGTGTCTCTGCATGGGTAAATTTTTGAAGAGCTACATTTTGATGTCCTGCCTCAATTCATATTGGGCAATAGTTTATTTGTTTCTTATTTATTGATGAAAGTCTTGTTCTTCAAAGCCTACCACTGTTTTTCATGTGTGTTGCATATTAAATTCTAATGTTTTACTTTTGCCATTGCGCAAAAGTATTTTTAGGTTGTAATTTGGCTTTATTTTTTATTATGACATTTTCATATGTGCGTATAACGTGCTTTTATCATATACAAAAGCATTCAATGTATGTGCTCAATAATCTGTCAATGTCTTAATACTTTGGAGTATCATAAAATATAAAGTTTAAAAAGACTTTGCTCCCCAAGAACTTTTAATTTAAATTAAATTTACTTTCAACCAATACATAAAACATAAAAGTTATGCACATTTAAGTAGTAGCATGCAGACTTTTGATATGTGCATTCACCGTATAATTTTTTAGAATTTGCTTAAGCTAATATAGAAGAACATTAAATGTGTGCATTTATGTATAATACCATGTGATACATCAATACAGATAAATACTGTTTTATTTATTTGTGGTGCTGTGTGTATGCAAACCAAGTACTCTACTAAGCTGCATTATCAGTAACTAAAATGTAACTATTGGAAATATTAATGGAATATCATACAATATTTTGGTAAATGTATACATTGTACAATTTTTCCATCATGATTCACATATTTATCTCCTTACATATTTGTTTATTGCAAAATCAACCAATATTTTTACTTCTAGCTTTTCAAGATATACAGTATATTATTATATTGATGAAGTGTATCTGTATTCACCTTAATTTTTTCTATTTATTGTTCCATACATCTGAAATTTTTGAGCTCTATAATACTTATTTTGATGTGAAAGATGAGATGAAGATTTCACTTTTATTGCTCTACCTATACCAAATGCCTATCTATACCTAGTCTGTTGTTCAAAAAACATATTAAAATACTTCTTCCAGTGCCTATTTAGGCTTTTTTGTTTGTTTGTTTGTTTTTGTTTTTTTTGTGGCACCGGGGATCAAACTCATAACCAGGCAGGCGCATAAGCCACTGAGCCAAACTCCCAAGCCTAATTTTTTGAGACAGGGTCACATTATGTAGCTCAAGTCAGCGTTGCGCTCATGTTGTAGCCCAAGCCGAATCTGAACTCACAACGTGCCTCCTACCTCAGCCTCCTGAGTGCTGGATTAAAGGAGTGTACCACCACGCCTGGCTATGTATGTAGGCTTATTTTTGTGAAATTTTCATTCTTCTGATTTGTTAGTCTGTTATTGGCACTGTACCACATAGCTTTCACTACTAATATTTTATAGCCCTTGTTTCTCTTCTTCAGAAATGTTTCTGGCAATTTCTTCATGTTTATTTTCTAGATAAAATTTTGGAGACATATTTTGAAATTTCTAAATGAAGCACTACAGTACCATATTTGTTAGAATTACACTGAATATATATGTTATTATACACAGATATATATGCATATATATACAGATACAGATAAAAGAATATACATATCTGTATATATACTTACACCATCTTACAAAGCAACTAGGAAAGTTTTTTTTACCTATTGAAACCTTTAACCATCATTGGCAGAGATTCACAGCATTGTTTCTTCATATAGATCTTGCACATATCTTGTTAGTGCTAGAAAATTAATCTTTATTATCACATTTATAAATGAAATATGCTTTTGCAATAAATAGTATAGCGATTATACTATTACTATAGTGTAACTGTAAATGTTATTGAATTTTTATTAACCATTCTAATAAATTGTTTTAGAAATTATTTCTAATAATTTATGTGATCATTTAATGATGTCTTTTCCTGTGTTGATAACAATTCTCTTTATTCCTTTTTTTTGTATATTTTATTTCCTTCTTTTTCCAAATGCAATGGCTATGTACATCCAGAGCAGTGTTAAATAATAGTGGACACAGTTTCTTTTTGCTTTGTTCTTGATTTTAATGAAATTATTTTCCTTCAAAATCACTAATTTTGGATTGATACAGGGTTAATGAAGTATTTATTGACTTAATATTTTACTTAGCGTTTTAAATATAAAATGTAGATATTATATAATTGATTTGTTTTTTAATTGGTTGGTTTATTAATTCAGATAACTATGCACTATTTCTTTTGTTTTAAGTTATTGAATAATAATAATGTGGCATTTCAACTTAGATAAGACTTTCTTTCCAAAAAAAAAAAGGTTGTGCTTGGTTATGTGCTAACCTACGAATTTATGTGAAAATTTATTCTACTTCAGGAGAAGTAGACTGAAGGAGTTTTCATATCAGTAAAGAAGCCAATATCTTGATTTTTTCCTAATTATCTGGTTTTAGTGTCATTAGTGTATTTTTCCAATCACTAACTCCATCTCAGCACAAGCATATATACCTTTGTAAATTACATAGTTAATTCATGGTCTATTTTTTTCCAAAGTACCAACCTTTCATTGTCTTTATTAATTCTACAGTTTCTGCTTTCAAAATAATTAGTTTTTATTTTATTTACTAATTCTCACCTTTTGTTTTCCTTACATTTATTTTGCTTTTCATTTCCTGACCTTTTTACATGAATAACTCATTTATTTTCATGTTATTCCCTCAGTACTGTGTTTAGAGCTACAAATTATACTTTAAATAAATTTAAGGTTTATTATGTGAGTCTTGAGATATGGCATTTCAATTTCTATTATTTTCCTAGACATTTGGTAATTTTAGTCTCTTCTTTTTGTTCTAGGGATCATTTAAATTGTAGAGGTTTCTAAACTGATTCTATCAATCCTATTTTGATTTTATTGGAATCAGAAACATGATTTTTAAATTTGAATTACTGAGCCAGGTGTGGTGGCGCATGCCTTTAATTCCAGGACTTGGGAGACTGAGGTAGGAGGAGCATTGTGAAGTCAAGGCCTGCTTCGGTTACAACGCGAGTGCAAGGCCAGCCTGTGCTACATAGTGTATATAGTACGACCCTGCCTCAAAAGACTAGGGTTGGGAGTTTGACTCAGTGGCTTAAGTGCCTGTCTGGTAGGCATGAGGTTGTGAGTTCAATCCCTGGTGCCACAAAAAAAATTAAAAAAATAAATTTCAATTATTTTCTGATAAATTTTGGAGTATTACTAGCAAACAGACACACAATGCAGTTATGTAAATATGTCACAGATATTTCTAAAAAACATGTACTTGCTCTTCTCTGCTACAGAATTAATCATATCTTGTTTATCATTTAGATCATTTCTCCTTACTCAGTTTTTTTGTTTGTTTGTTTGTTCTATTTGGTTTCTCTCTCTTAAGCTTTAATAAGAAAGCCCTGCCAATACTGTTTATATGGACTAATTTAAAAATTTTCTACAACTTTCATCAATGCTGTGATGTTGGAACAAAAATTGATGACCCTGAGATCCTCATTCTTAGAAAACCCTCTTCTTTTGTATAATTATGTTTGCTTTGATTTTTAGCTGGTCTAATGTATATAGCTTAATTCCTGATTTATTTTTGCTTAAAAAGTACGCCAAATTTTTTCAGAAATATTTCTGTTAATACTTTCTTATTGCTTGTTGTAATATAAATCAATATGATGGACTTATTTAAGTATACATAAGGTCATCCTAACTTGATTAAATAATATATATGACTTTTGCTTAGCTCTATCATTCTATTTTATGCTAATTTCTGATTTTTATGCCACTGTATTTTCTATGTTTTCCTTTTGGACTGTGCTTTTGTTGGTGCACTTTGTATTTCTGATTACCATCTGAGAAGTTGGAAAGTTTCTTAAAAAATAAAAATATAACCGTATTTATTACATTCAAATTCAATAATGATTAGTCTAAATGTGTCTTCCTTGCTTTACCCAATGTAAGGAATATAAAATTTCTATACTACTATGAAAATTCATAAAAGTAACGTATGTGTGTATGTGGGCATGGGCATACACGCTCGCACATACAAACAGACATGCACAGTTCTACCTTCCAGCTCTCACTTATTTTTAGTTTAATTTTCCTGTATATTTTCATGGTTTATAACACTTAACATTCTGCCTCGTAACCAAATTTCCAACCATTCTTTAACCTTAGTTCAAAATTAAAATAAACTCAGTGCATAAAAACTTTGTTGCCATAGTTCCTCCAATTCTATGCATTTTATTTAGCTTCATTTCTTGGTTGACTGGATTTTATGACCATGTCTTTTTTCAAGCAATGGTAGTGGGTGACATTTACTCTGAGTTCCACTATGTATAAAAATGGCTTTGGGTTGCTTTTATATTCCTGAACACCAGTTTTGTACAGTGTACAATTCGTTGGGTCATTCTTCCTTCTCCCCGGATCAGACAGACACTGTGGGTACACATGGCTGCACTGCGTGCTCAGGAAAAGAATAAGCTCGTCTCTTCCTCATTCCTTTCTCTGTAGAAGTGTGCATGTGTGTGTGCATGTGTGTGTGTGTGTGTGTGTGTGTAACGTTTTGAGAAAACATTTTTATCTTTGAAACTTAACTCACACAGTGATGTCTCACCTTTAATACATATTTGTTTGTTAAATCCACTTTTCTAAGATTTGATAAACTCTTTTACTTTGTGTATGTACTTCTTTCATACAGTGTGCTGCATTTTGTTACTGTTATGGTTTATACATTGCGTCACGTTGGGAAGTTATAGAAGCTTAAATAAGTAATTCAGCAGTTCTACATCCTGGAGTGTAAAGCACAAGCAGTTACCTGGTCATTGTGTCAATTTGAGAAGGTCTGAAGTTTAGCTGAGAGACTCAGCAGGGAGCCAGGGGTCTTACTTTGTAAACATCTTCATCCTGTGCAAAGGTAGGCAAGGAGATTTGTGAATGCTACACCCACCCCAGGGTGGGGGTCCTGTGTACAATATAAGGGAGAAAAAGAGGCTTGCTCTTGCCCCCTTTTACTCTGGCTGCTTTTTGCTTGGCTGCTGCCTTGAAGTGTTGCCCCTGTGCCATGCCCCCCTGCCTTGGAGCCAGCTGATTATGGACTGAAACCTCCAAAAACTGTAAGCTAAATAAATCTTTCTTTCCCTAATTTTGGGTGTCAGGTATTTTGTCTCAGCAAGGAGTAAAAAGTAACCAAGACAGTTACTTTATAAAATACTCTTTTTTTTTTCTTGTACCAAGAATCAAACTCATGACCTTGCATTTGCCAGGCAGAAAATATTCTTTTCTAATTTGTTATTTTAAGGAAAAGTAATCATCCAGTTTGTTTTCTCTTATATTTCATGTAATTTTCTTTCTGATCGTATCATTCTTTTCAAAGTTTTTAAAGTTTGTTCTCTGCAATGCTGTTTTTGGTGTTCAGAGAAGTCTTTAAATTTTTTTCCCCTCTCATGGGGAGCTAACTTTTTTTAATAGTTTCATATTTTTCATGCAGTTATTTTCTTTTAAAATTAATCAAACTCATTTTCATACTTATTTCCTATCATTTCACTTATAATGCCCTACTTTATAAACATTTTTACTTGCTGAAGTTACAATTTTTTTCATTCATACTTTTCTCACTTTTATCTACATGTCCTTCAAAGCCTCCTGGAGTCACAGGTGGGGTTTTTTTAGAGGTGACTGGCTCTAGAGTGTATGATGTCAGGATCAAGATGTGATGCTGCAATTAGTGATGGCTCACACGGGGTGGGAGTGGTACCTGCCCTGAGGGCAGATAACCTGGATGGAGCATAAGGCACAGAAAGAGGGCTGCTCTGTTGCTTGCTGCTTTGCTGCCTTCTCCTTTCCAAGAATCGTTTCTCTTCTGCAATGACTCTCTGCCTTGTGCCACCCTGCCCTGGAGTCAGTCAACTATGGACTGAGACTTCTATAAACTCTGAGCTACAGTAAACCTTTCTTCCTTTAGCTTTGGATGTCAAGTACTCTGCCTCAGCAGTGAGAAAACTATCTAAGCCTAGATGATAAGAAAAATTACTGGGCTGGGGATTTAGCTCAGTGGCATGAATGCTTGCCTGACAAGCACAAGGTTGTGAGTTTCATCCCCAGTACCAAAAAAAGTAAAAATTAAAATTAAAATAAAAAAACTTAAAATTTCTTTTTAAAAAGGAAAAATTTTTTATTGAATATTTTTAGATTTTTATGTTCTCATTTATTCTTCTGATTATGCATTCTGTATTTGTCTTCTGGTTGACTTCCTTAATGAATCCTGGTCTGAGCACAGGAATGAAGGTGCGTGCATACACAGGTCCCCCCTTTCACATGCTGTGTTATACAACATGCACAGGTACAATATTCCATTTTACGATGCTATCAATCAACCGTCATAAAATGAAAGCTCCTCTTCCCAGTCGACTATTTGTTTTACGTAAAGAGAAGAGGGTTTTGGACAGTTGGAGGCTTAGTTTCTGAGACACTGATTAAAACTTCTTTCTTACCGTATCTATTCTTTCTCATGAAATATTCTTCTTCTTAGTAAACAATTTCTCTGTTTTTGCAAGAAGTTTTCCTGTACTTCCCTGGAAGTTTTTCATGGTTAAGATTCTCTACGTGATATTTTAGATGTATTTAAATTGTTCAGGGCTGGGGATACAGCTTAGTGGCAAAGCGTTTACCTGGCAAGCTCAAGGTCCTAAGTTTGATTCTCAGTACTAACATAATGTTAATACTAATACTACTAATAATAAATTGTTCAGCTAATTCTACCATACAGAATAAACTAAGGAGATCATCCACCAGCAAATCTAGGCTCTGACATGAAATGCAAACAATGAGCTCAGAGACAATCACTGAAAAGGCTGCTGTTGCAGTGACCAAAAAGTGGGTCAAGTCAGAGTTCTTATCAGCTGGTCACTCATTCTTCCAAAGAGCAGTTACTATATACAGTCTAATTCCACACAGTTGTTCCTCTAATAATCATGGGGAAATTTGCCTCTTTCCTCACATTGTCATCGAAGCAACCATTCCCTACTTGCCTGCCCAGAGTGAATAACACTTACACCAAGAATGTCTGAATCCTTAAAACAATACCCAGTAATGGCACATCTACTAGAATGCCTAATGAAAATGTGGCAGTACCAAATGCTGATGAGAATAGGAGTCAACAGGAATATTTTATTTATTAAAGCTGAAAATGAAAAATAGTATAGCATCTTTAAGAAACTGTTTGGAAGCTTCTTACAGAATTAAATATAGATTAGTCATTTAAAGTAAAAATTTTGGTCCTAGATATCTACCCAATTGATCTGAAAAGTTTTGTCCACACCAAATATTCATATGAGTATTTATAGAAGCCATATTATGCATGCACCAAAGTATAAGTAGCCAAGTATTCCTCCAACAAGTGCATAGATGAACAAATTGGAACACCTATTAAAGGGGATAACTAGAAGAAATAAGTTATCAAGACATTCAAAATATGCATGAATATTAAATGAACAATAGTAAGGGAAAATTTCAATCTGAAAAGTTTACCTATTATAAGACTCCAATTATAAGACATTTGGGATAGTAATTTGTGGGCAATAATATTAGACTCTGTTCATGAATTAAAATGGAATGGAATGGAATGAAAAACAAACCATAAACCATTTCAGTACTTTCCTTAGTCACTGTAATAAGTGATTCCAGCCAATAAAAAGATTGAACTAGAACAGCAAACACACTAGCCAATGAGATAAGCTCTGGGCATAGTGATGCCCAGAAGGTGCACGCCTGTCTTCCTTCCAGGAGAGAGGTCTCAGTGTCTATGGACACATACAGTGAGAGCTGTGGTAGAATGGAACCATGTGACCCTTTTCTGGGTAATATAATGTAGCCTGAAGGGATACAGGCACACCTAGATCTGACTTCTGAAATCTTCAGCAAGACCCTCTCTGTCTTTTCCTGTAGCAATTCCTAGAGGCCAGATCTTCAAGATGGACACATAAAAAGCAAGGAGCCTGGGTTTTCTTGTTACTTCTTGGAGTGGATCTATGGATTCTTACAGTTAGGACTACTTTCTTAACTGACCATTTATAGTTTTTGACATCTGTTATATTGATATTAAGTTATCTAAACTCAGATTTTGGTTTTAAAAGGTTAGGGCAGAAAAACATAATTTAACACCTGCCTGATTGCACACAAGACTCAAACAGAACTTGTCCTAGTTTAAAACAGCACTTTTTACTTCCAGGAAGGCCTATCAAAACTTATATTTAATAAAAACTTATCTACTTTGTATAACTCAGAGAAGTCCAAAATGTTGAACTGTATTCTTCTCTTGTGAGGAGAGTTGATTATGAATATAAGGTACTGTTAATTATAAACTGTATTAATAAAAGACAAACTGTCTGAAGTACTGCAAAATACTTTTATCTCATTTTTTCCTCGTTGGTTATAGACGCTGATCATTTTACAGAAAATTGAGGTTTACAGAGGCAAAGCATAAAGCTTAAATTCACACATTTAATTAGGAGCTGAAGCAAAGCTTGAAAATCAACATGTCTGACCCGCAACCCAGTGCACTTTCTTTACAAAGTGCTTCCTTTGAGGCTAAAAATAAGGTGCAGTCTTGGGGGCAGTATCTGGGTCAAATCAACCCCATTTTTACCTCAAGAATTAAGCACTGCAATGCAAGAATGACCATCAAAGACTATAGGCTCCTTAGAATTCCCAATACACTACCTACACAGACACTTGAGGCAATCAGAATGTAGACTATCAGGCTTGTGATACAAAAGGAAAAAGCTTCATGTTGGTATAATATGGGTTTAAATGTCACTTCTGTAGTGAATCAGCTGTGGGAATCTAATCAGTTTATTTCGTATTTCTAAATATTCATATGATAAAGATGTTTACCTGGCACAAATAAGCTATTCAGTATAGCTACAGTGATTGTAATGTGATCATTGTAATGGTACACAATTGGAGTTGGAGAAGTTTTATTGGAGATATTTAGCACTGTTAAAGGGGATAACTAAAGAAAATAAGTTACAAGACTTTGAATAACTAAATAGCCTACCGTGCAGTGTGTAAACAGCCTCGATTTGCCCCCGACACATTGGGGCTCCTGGAAAACACACAGGACAAAGCAGCATATTCTCCCACCACAATGAGGAGGAAACAACTATTTGCTGATAGAAAATAACAAGTAGCTTTGTTTCACTTTACATTCCAAATTGAATTTAGAACGAAAATTGACTCCAACAAAGATAGCCTGGGAGCAAATTTTAGATTCATGGGAAGCTACCTCCTCACACTACTCACCAAGTCTTCTCCATTCATAAATGCAGAATATGATTCAACTTTGCTTAACATACACCATTTTGCAGGAGCCATGTTAGATATTTTTAAATGTTAGTGAATTTTTGAATTTTCATTTTGATGATAAAAATAAGAGTTCATTACAGAAAATACTTATAAATATGAAGCAGAATATAAAAATCATCTTAAATCTTACCAATCATAAATTCACCACTTCATTTTAAGATGCTTCTACTGTATTTTAAATAAATTCACCTATATAGTTAGGTGCAGATAAAATATATGTCTGGTATATTTAGCATTATAAGGGGGTGAATTTGGTGAATAATTTAAAAGATGTATAGCCTCATATTTTTTTCAATTCTGTGGAACAACAAATCAAAGGAAATGTTTTCCATATGGGAAATGACTCTTTGAAGATTTTAAGTCTTTAGACTTACTGAACAAACAAAGTGCTTATTTGTTGATGATCCTTCTGGAATGCCTAAAAATATTTGAGAACACTGCTTTTGAAGCAGGTGAAACATTCTCCCATCCCTGAAGTCTTTTTTCTGCCATTAATTTATTTACAATTTTATTTTAACTTTTAGATAGTTGAAAGCTATGTTTCAATTCAGCATGAATTAGTGGAGTCTGAATTAATGAGATTTGCCAATATTGAATTCACCTTCTTCAGGAATGCGTTCTCTCTGATAAAATCACCATGGGAGAATGAATAAAACACTAACAATTAAAACATGCAACAACAGAAGGCCATTTTGGAGAGTACCTTAAGAAATCAATAATACAACATTAAGGCTTTAAATCCTGTCCTAAAGCCAAGAGGTGAGTAGATTATGTATCAGCTTGGATAAGTGATTCCTGGACATGGACTTGAACTAAAAACACCCACAGTCTCTACTTCTCTGGAAGTACACTCTGAGCTTTGCCAACAAGAGCTCTGCAGCAGAGGGTGCTAAGAAAAGGTGTAAGGCAGGTCCCACCTAAATCTGCACGGTCTTGAATTTGGTACAGACTGACCTCAAGAATGCTGTTCAATAGAGCATCTGATTCAAAACAATATGGTTGATGAAATACCAAAACGTAGAGAACACCAAGCAAATTGTAAGTATAGGAAAAAATTGAGGAATAGGGCGAAGAAGAGAAAAATTCATGTTGGGAACAAGAATTTTGTATGAATAACAAAAGAATAGGTTTTTTAGAGGACAAATAAGAGATGAGGGACCGAGAGGTGAACCACTCTGTTAACCTTGATTTGATTGTATGCTGCCAATGTATTCATCAGTCTTTGTTCAGAACACATTTCCAGTGTTGCCAGTGTCTCTCCCTTCCTAAAACTGAAGAGTAGCCTTTGAGACCATGACTTGGTGCTAAGGAGAAACACCTCATACACAGCTAATGTTTAAATTCTGTTACAGTGAGTAAATGAATGAGTGAAAGAAGTTTAGAGAAATAACTCATATATGCCTGAATTGCTTTTTTCATTCTGTAAAAGGAGACAGTGTGAGATAGGGTTAAGAGGTGGTTGACAAAGTCAAGTCTTAGTACTTGATAGTCTTCTGATAGGCTATGAAACAATTTGGGCAAAATTAAAGGTTTATGCTTACTTTAAGAATTAGACATGGTCTTTAAGAATTAAATCTGTGTCTGTACAGAAGGAGTTGGTTTTCCTTAAATATGTGATATTAATTAACTTCAATGAAGTTTGTGTGTGTGTGTGTGTCTTAAGCATCTCAAGGGTCTTAGGTTACTGACACTTTGAGATTTGGAAGTCAACAATAGAAAAACACAGTATTTGCATGAGGACAAACTCGAGTTTTGTTGCAAGTCACATCAGAGCCTGGGCTCCAAGAAAACTGGAAGTTCTAATCTTGGCAGCATTTCTTACTTCCTAAAACATTCATGCAAAGTTCATTCCCCCACTCACAGTCTGGTCCTTGTATTTATCCACCCTCTTGTTTGTTCCTTACCTGAAAGTGGTTCAGTGTTCTGATGCTTAGGTTTGAGAAAACGACTTACCTTTTCTGCCAGGTATCTGGCTCTTTAGAGTTGTGAGCTGGTTTTCTTCTGACATGTCATAAGCTTGGTTTGAAAATCTAGCTGTTAGGAAGAGATACTTGAAGTCTTTCAGGGTTGTCTGTAATTTGTGAATCTACCCACAATCTGGGGTAAAATATGGGACAGCCCATTATGGTGCATACTTAAACCAAATGCTCTACTCACTCCTTAATCACTATGACTGACAATGATTAGGGGTCCAACTGTTAGCTATACTCAATGTCTGTTGATTTACAATATGAGTGACACTGGGCTGCCAAAACACCATCAAAGACAATGTGACGTAAAGGAGTCTAGGATACTTCTTTCATATGATGAATATTCCAGTGCAGGTACTTTCTAGAAAGAGATGAGAGAGGTAAAGTGAGCAGTTGTGTCAGAATGCCCATGACTACACTGAAGCTTGATGATTCACTAGAAAAATTCCCAGAATTTAGAAGTTAGTTTGTACGTCGATAAAGATTATCATGACAAAATGTTCAATTTACAGTTAACAAAAGGAAAAGATGCATAGGTTAAAGTCCATGGAAAACTGGGTTCCAGCTTCTAATGATCCTATCTTTGTGAAATCGATCAGGCACCCTTACTGCTCCCCAAAACAGTATATTACAATTTGTGGAAAATATTTTCACCTAGGGAAGACACCTGAACTTGGAGTATGTGGTTTTTCCTGGACATCAGTTACATAAGCACATAGCAACTGTGTGATTGGCCTCAGCTGCTCTGAATCTGGGTTCTTAGAGCAAAAGTAGATATTCACCCTCAATAACAACTCTTAGCAGAAGCTATCTGATTAAACTGGTACAGCAAAGCCCCAGCCTTCAGGGATATAAAAATACTTTTATCAGCAGAATATTCCAAAAGATCAGAGATCATCTCCCAGAAGTTGGCCTAAGGTTAGGCATGAGGACAGAACTTTCCTATAAATGTTCATGGTTTGAGCAACACAGGTCCCCTACATTAATATTTTCTGCATAATGGTCAGTTATAAAATATTGTGCTCATTTGTGACATGAAGTTTCTTAATAAAATGAAAAAGTACTGGTAAGAATGAGATCTTTTTTTTAACAGAAGATGATTACACTCAAGTGTATTGTAAAAATTCCCTGAATAGAAGGGATTGCTCATACTCTTGCATTGGCTTTGAGGTTGCAAGCCATCTAAATGTAATACTGAATCATAGGTGCTTAAGTTTTTCTAAATGAAAGAAGGAATCAATGACCTCAGTAACATGAGCTTGGCTGCTGTACAAAGATTTGTGAATCTGGCCTTTCGAATGTCTCAAAGCCAAAGTCTCTTCCTGAGACCCAGTTTCCTTTTCTGTGAACTGTGGATGGCTTTTTTGCATATTGTCTTCAGTCTTTTGGTGAATTAGATATACGGACCTACCCCTAGGTGTCAGGCAGCATAAGTAATAAAATAGGCTTTCTTTGTGGAGCACAGTCAGAAGCCAATCCATTCTAGGCAGGCTCACTGCTCACCTATGATTTTACTCCTCATTTGCTGAACTAACATCTAAACAGACCAAAAAAAGTTTGAACTGTTTGCTTTGGCAACAGTGTGGAATGTATTACAACCCAGGTATAGGAGCCTTCTGATGCAACAGGAGTCCCGGTGTTCCACACTCAGTGAGGTATTTCCACTCATTGTGCTAGTTATCAGATTCTATATTAAGGATTCAAAAATATTTTTAATCAATTTATTAGTGAGTTCCACATGCCAAAAATCCATTGTATGGCAGCAAATCCCCAAGGCTGTGGCGCGTTCCCTGCAACATGACAGATTCAGGTCAGTGTCATTAACAAACTTCCAGATTGGTGTTGCCAGTCAGATGATCACAAAATTCAGAAAATTCCTACTACACAGGGGCTGAGGGGAAGAAGATTTGTCACACGAGGTCACTCTGCCCATCCACTGGTCTGGCTCAGGAAAAATACCGAACCAATGCATATTGATGTGCTGTGAAATATCTCTCCAGGCATTGAGCAGAGAACTGGGAAGGGAGGCAAATATTCTCAGTCTTACCTTGTTTCTGTTATTGACTAAATGTGTGACCTTGGCAAAGTCTCTTTAGTACTCTAGATCTCTGTCTGTCTGTCTCTACCTGAAGGAAAGAACAAAAAGATACTCCATTTTTTTCACTGCATAAATGCTTACTGAGCACATTTCTGATGCCAGATGTTGTTCTAGTCCTGAGGATGCA
>RJWM01017463.1:0-43020 GCA_004363535.1 Dasyprocta punctata | reverse complement strand
GCATCGAGAATACCTTGTACCCCAAATATAAACAAAACTGTGCAGGCGCCTGGGCCAGCTGCCACCCGGCCTGCCACTGCGCACAGCCCGGGGAACAGGTGCGGGGGCCGGCACAGCCTGGTACACCGCCTTCACAGGCAGCGCCAGCCAAGGCAGCCTGCTGGCCCGGGGCGGGGGCGGGGCGGCGGCAGGAGGGGAAGGCCCGAGCCACAGGCAGCTCTGAAATCCAGAGGGGAACCCGGGCTGAGACAGTGCTACCCGCAAGGATCCTTCTGGGATGTTACTCAGAAAAACAGGAAAGCCTGGGAAACCCTGGAGTTTTTGGTCTCTATTGCTCATCAGCTGACATTTGTGGAACAGTGAACTGTGCCCGTACCAGCCGCCTGGGGAAAAACCTGGGCTGGGCAAATCCTGCTCATAACCCAGAGGCTGCTATTGCTATTCCTGTCACAGTGATGTGGCTCCAAGACTGACCTGAGACTCGAACCTTCTGGTATTCTCTCCGCTGGACACAGCAGGTGGCCTTGCTCCCCACAGCACCCTGGTCTGCAGAACACCTGGCAACCCTGGCCCGGAGGGCAATGGGGCGGGTTCCCAGGAGCAGCCAGCAGGACAGGACTGGCTCCGGGCAGCAAAGGGATGGTGCGACCCCATCTGTGGTCACCAGGTTCCAGGCTGCAGGGACAGGTTCTGGGACAAGGAAAGCTTGATCCACTGTGGATCAGGACAGCTTAAATGGAGCGGGAGGACCAGGGCCAGTTGGTCAAAAGGCAAGTGAGAGATGGGTGTGGTGGCGCATGCCTGCAATCCCAGCACTCGGGAGGCTGAGGCAGGAGGATCATTGCAATGCAAGTTCAAAACCAGCCTGAGCTACACAGTGAGACCCTGTCTCAAAAAGACAAAAAAAGAAATTAATTCAAAAAAAAAAAGGCAAGCAAGATTGCCAGGGACCAGCTGGCCCAGGCCAGGGCTCCGCATGCCTCTCCATGCATAGATGGCAGGAAGGAGGGGTCAGGGACATTGCTGTCCAAAGCCCCAGGCCTTAGGTCCGTTCCTGGATGCAGAGTCGGACTTCGGCTGGCAGGAACTGAGGGTGGCCTCTGCATTTCAAGGAGGCTCAGAGTCCTGCACAGTCATGACCAGCAGGGGCAAAGGTCCACCTGATGCCGGCACCCAGGACTCCTACAGCAAGGTCACCCCTCGGTGTGCACACAGTTGCAACAGGAGTTCGTTTTTGTTTTTGTTTTTGCAGCACCGGGGATTGAACTCACAGCCTCGCACCTGCCGGGGCAGGCACTTAAGGCACTGAGCCAAACTCCCGGCCCTGGTTTTTTGAGGCAGGGTTGCACTATGTAGCTCAGGTCGGCCTTGTGCTCGCGTTGTAGCACAAGCCGGCCTCGAACTCACAACGGTCCTCCTACCTCAGCCTCCTGAGTGCTGGGATTAAAGGCGTGCGCCACCACGCCCGGCTCTGCAACAGGAGTTTGAATCCCGGAGCCACCCCGGCTGGCCTGTGTGTCATCTGGGACTCATCGCTGAACGTTCCTCAGCCTGTTTCCTCCCCCTGAAGATCAGTGGCTTCCTCACAGCTGCAGCTGTGATGACACTGGGCAGGCTGAGCTGACGGGGCAGTCCAGCAGGAAGTCCCCGCCAGCCAGGTCTCCGCCTCCGGACCCAAGCTGGGGCTGCCACTCCTCTGCTGACACACTGTCTGTGGGGCGAACTGAGCCGTGAGTTACAGCTCAGCTCACAGTCACAGTGACAGCGGTGGGGAGCACAGTGGCCAGGCGGTGCCTGAGCATGGGTGCCACCGGCACTGCAGGTCATCGTGCCCCTGGGAGCCAAGGGCACCAGCCCTGCAGAGTCCCGGCTGCCCCATGGAATGCCCCTCATCAGTCCCACGAGCAGAGAAGCACTCAGGAGGGAACACTGTCCCCACAAGCCACTTTTCTCTGCTGCCACAGGAGGATGCTATCTGTCAAGTCACGCAGAAGATCAGCATACTGCTACCCCCAAAGGAGACCCTCTCCTAAATTCTCAGAGGTTGCCAGCAGACCCTGGGCGGCACCTAGACTGTGCCTGGCCTGTATCAGCCCCACCTTATCTTTCCGGGCTGTATTTCCTGCACACATTAGGGACCATGGAGGAAAAGAGAAAAAAAGCCAGGAGGGGCCGAGCAGACAGGGCTGGGGATGGAAGCAAATGTCATTAGCAACGCTAACATACACGTGGTCTCTGCAGGGGTGTTCTGTTTTTGCGACTTGCCCAGATCCCAAGATCCGTGTTCCCTGTCGGGCCTATCTTTCTTCGAGGGAAACACCTGCTTTCCACACCACCAGCCAAGGAAGCCTGGAACACACTGTGCTGTTCTGATTTCCTCTGCTGCGCAGGGCCACACAGGGATGTGTGTGACTGGTGAGCAGGGTCTCTGAGAAGAAGTCCATTCCTCACATGTCCACCTGGCAGTGACCACCCTGGAGTCCACAGCCTGCACCTTCAAAAGGTCTTTCTGCTGATGGTCAAATACCTCACTCCAAATTGGGCACGGCAGTGCATGCCTGTAATCCTAGCAATTTGGAAGGCTAGGGTAGGAGGATCGTGAGTTCAAGGCCAGCCTGGGCAACTCGGGGTTGGGATATATAACTCAATGGTAGAGCACTTGCCTGGCATAGTGGATTCAGTCCCTAGAACCACAAAAACAAATACTCCTGACCCCAAACCCCAACTGGGTAACACTTAATAAGATACATTTAAACCAAGATCTTTAGCTGGGAGTGGTTGCCAATGCCTATAATCTCAGCACTTTGGGAGACTGAGGTAGGAGGATCCCTTTGAGTCTGAGGCCAGCCTGAAGCACACAGCAAGACTCTGCCTCAAAAAACGAAAGAGAAAAATAAATCAATCTGAATTAATTAAAATAAAAACAGAGGCCAGAGACACAGCTCAGTGGCACAGCGCCTGCCTGGCAAGTACAAGGTCCTGAGTTCGACTCTCAGTACCAAAAAAATACCTAAATACCTACATACATACAGGATCTTTAGAGATATGGAGAAAAGGAATGGCCTAGAAAACTCCGTTTGAGCTCACTATTTCCCAGCAAAAGCCCTCCTCCCATCGGAGTGACACACTGATACCCTCCTCCCAGGTCACGGCACAGGCTTTCCGTAGAGACGGGGAACCTGGCTCCAGGGCCCCATCTTCCCCACAGCAGAGCAGGGCCGAGCACAGGGCTGCAGCGTCTCCTGCTGATCTGCTCCTCCTGTATCAGGGTACCTGTGGGCTGGCACCTCCAGGCATCCTGGTCTCTTCCTGCCCCATCGAAACTCACTGCCAAGGTGACAGAAGCAATGCCTTTTACCTTGTCCCAGACAAATCAAGTGTAGACCCTAACACAGGAAACGAGGCGGGGAGGGACACATCCCAGCAGACATGGCTGGTAATCCCAATGCCAAGACACAGTCCAAGCTGCTGAGCCTGCGAAGTGCGGAGGACACGGGGCTGGGGTGACGCCCACTGCAGCAGGGGAGCTGCGGACCCGAGGGAAACAACTGCTGCTGGGTTCCCTTTCACGAGTCAACAGCAGCCCCAAGAATCCCAAACCTTTTTCCTCCAATGTCTTTGCTCAGGCCTCAACAATGCCACACAGGCAGGGGCACTCTGGCAAGATCAGACTCTTCTAGCCGGGCATGGTGGCGCACGCCTTTAATCCCAGCACTCGAGAGGCTGAGGTAGGAGAAGCAATGTGAGTTCGAGGCCAGCTTGGGCTACAATGCGAGCGCAAGGCCGGCCTGAGCTACACAGTGCGACCCTGCCTCAAAAAACTAGGGCCGGGAGTTTGGCTCAGTGCCTTAAGCGCCTGTCTGGCAGGCGCAAGGTTGTGAGTTTGATCCCTGGTGCCGCAAAAAAAAAAAAAAAAAAGCACACCAAAAAAACAGCCTCTTCTGATGGGTGGCTGTTCCTTACCCAAGGCTGGGGGGCCTCAGCATCCATCTGCTGGCCTCTCCTGCAGTCTGGATAGGAAAGCCTGCAGCAGCCCGAGAGTAGCCCCTTGCTGTGAACTGCACTTTAAGAGTAACTTATTTAGCCGGTCTGCCCTTGCACTGCCAATTGACAGAGCATTGGTTTATCAGGCGATTGCCAAACACTAGGTGGGAACAACAATAGCAGAAAGAAAGGAGAAAACTGGCCCTGGCTTTGTCAGAAGGAGCCCTCCAACCTGTTTCCCTGAACCACCAGGACTGTCACTGGGGGAGGGGGAACCTAAAAGCATGAGGTAGCAGCTTTCGATCCTAAGCAGAGGCAGACTTTCAGTGTGCTCGAACGCAAGCCACGCTGACCAGGGCCCACAGCCTGGAAAGAGAGTAAGCACTATAATACCAACACCCTGGGAGGCTGAGGCAGGAGAATCACAAGTTCAAGCCCAGCCTGGGCAACTTAATGAGATCCAGTCTCAAAATAAAAAGTTAAACAAAGGACTGGGGCTATAGCTCGGCCCAAAGGCTCTGAGTTCAATCTCTAGTACTGAAAGAGAGACAGAGATAGAAACAGACAGACAGACTGATACAACAGAGGCCCAATACACTCACAGCTACAGCAGAGACCCCAAATTCCAGACTGCTGGTTTCAATTGCAAGGCCCCCGACGACAGGGCAGTCCAGAGGGCAAGGGACACAGGAAGATGTACAAGTTAATGATAAGTGAACCCAGTCCCTGGTCCTCCACCTCTCCTTGGGGCTGAGGCTGTTTTATTTTCTCTTTGCAGCTGTGAGCTCTACTCACCCCAGAAGGGGCTCGGGCCCTGCCTCCTACAGAGGGGCAGGGGCAGAATCCTGACCCAGGATCACTTGGGTTCAGATTTTCAAAGAGCCCTGCTTTTTGAAACCCGCAGAGGACGTGACACAGCTGGAACAGGGCCCAGAGCGCCGGGCACAGCAGGCCGACCTCAGTCCTCACTCCGTACACAGCCCCAGCATGGCTGCTGACCAGCAAGAGCCAAGCAAAGTAAAACCATTTCCACTGCCCCACGTGGTTCTGCTGGTTTCTCCCTTGGCCTGGTGGGCTCGGTCCTGCTGGGAGGCAAAGTTCTTAAAGGTGAACTGAGCCACGTGAGCCCCGGGGCCAGGTGCTCCTCAGGTGTCCACAGGGAAGGCTGGGCCTCCTGGACACAGCTCCCGGCCAGTTCCCTCCCACCTCACCGCACGGCCTGGAGCCCCAGCTGCTCTATTTCCAGCATGCCTCGGGGGTTCAAGAGCAGCCCGCCAAGGGGAAGGGGCTCTGGTCATCTGAGCACGGGGAGGTGAGGACGAAGCCAGCGCCAGCTTGCTCACGTGGATGCTTATTTTAAAAGAGGCCGGGGGCAGCACCGCTGGGGTCCTGGGGCCAGGCCAGCCTGCTCACCTCTGCTGATGCGCTGCTTCTCCCCCGACAGGATGCCAGGCGTGTCGATGATGCTGATGCTGTCGAGGACCGGGTTGGGGAGCTGCGCACACATGAACCTGCATGAGAGCATGGCCAGGGATCGCGGTCAGGACCAGGCCAGGGAGGGCTCTGCTCCTCCTCTGCCCCCACCCCCACTTCTCGTTTCCTATCATCTTGATTCCCAGGGTGGCCAGCAAAGCAGACAAATCTAGTCTTGGGGGTTGGCGTGGTAGAGTCAGGGTCTCGCATATGCTAAGCACGCGCTCTACCCCGGAGCCCCACCCACAGGCCCTCAGCAGCAGACCCCCTTCAACTGGAAAGGGAGCCAGAGGTCTCCAGGGGCCCCCCAGCAGCGATTCTCTCAGGCTTGTTTTCCCTCCAGAGTTCGAGAGTTCAACTTCCAAGCTGCTGACTTGTTAGTGACAGCTGGGTAAGCCTCGGCCACCAGTCAATTCAGAAGGGAAACGGCAGTCTGACACGGGGACCCCGTCATTCCAATAGAGAATTCCCACACCCCCAAGAGAGCGGGCCTCGTCCTAGTGCTGCTGGGGCCCGCACTTCCCTGTGACCCAGCTGCTTGGGTGAAGGGGGTGCAACGGGCCACTGGTAAAAGCTGGGGGCACCGCATGGGCTGGCGAATGGAGGGAAGTACAGACAGACCATTCTCTGGAAGTCAAAGCCGGCCAAGAACAAAGCTGCAGACAGGCCTGAACCTGGGGGGAGGGGGCGCCTGGCTATGCTGCCCCATTCCGCAGGGCTCGGGGGAGCCCACAATAGCACCGGGCTGTCTCCACTGAGAGCAGCCATTCTTTACTGAACACAGAAAAGGATTCTTGAAAAACTTCCCTGAAAAAGGTATTGTGAGTGAAGGAAATATGGATCCGTTGTCTGTAGGACGCAGGCACAAAGCTGCTCTTCCAAGGGCGGGGTGCTCTGAGGCTGATCGGCCACTCCTGTGGCCCCAGCCCCCAAGTGACCGGCGGCCCACAGGCTGGGGGCAGCCAGGCACCATGAGAGGTGCTCTCTGCAAATGCAACAGAGCAGAACCTGCTGACCTGCAGGGTTGAGCAAACTTTGGACCTCATCTTCACTAGCCCAGTCCAGAGCACACCTGTGCCCAGTGTCACTGCCAGCCAGGCTGAACTTCCTGCTCGGGAAGGGAGTCACCAGAGAGGAGGACAGATGCAAAACGATGGAAGCAGAACTGGCTCTGAGGAATAACCTGCACAAAAAGGTCCCGGAAAGGGGACCTGGTGAGCAAGGGAATGTTTGTGGGATTGGGGGACAGGATCTGACAGACACTCCAGATGCCTCACACCTCATTTTTCCCCCATCACGCTGTGCACGTGGGCGGGCCGGTCCTGCAGCCAGCCAGGCTCAGGACTCCCTGACCAGCCCTACCTCACCCTGCTCTATCAAACTGCATTCCGACAGCAGTCACTCGAGGGAAAAAAGCCGGAGAGTCAATTTCCTGACTCAACGGGTCTCTTTAAAAAGAGAGCTGGGAGAGGCTGTAGGGGCCACAGAGAAGCCCCTTTTGTTGCGCCTTCCCTGGCAGGCGGCACCCTGTGCACCACGCATCCTGACACAGCTGGGGCTCGGGCTCTGGCTGGTGAGGCCCCCTCGACAGGGCCGTCAGCAGGCAGGGGCCCTGTGGGTGGGGACGAGGTGACAACAAGAAGGACATGAAAGCATGATTCTTGGAACTGGGGGTTCACATGCCATCCAGGTGCCTGTCTCGGACCCAGGGTTCCTGAGCCATCCTCTTTCCAAGCAGAAGCAGAAGTGGATGCTGGCCTAACTTAATGGGTCACCTTGACACAGACACATCAGCTGGGCCCTGAGCCTCAAGAAACTGATCAGGTGGGGCTGCTGAGATGGTATCTAAGATCCTCCCAGCTCTGAAACTCTAGGCTTCCAAAGGCAGGAAAATGGGTCATGTGCTGTTTCTCCTTTCAAAAAAGACCGGCCCTCGCAATCAAGTGAAGATCTATGGACAACAGAGATGGAGACAGCCACCCTCCCTGTCACTCCCACAGTTCTGCCTGGGAGCGCAGACCTCCTGAGTTGGCCCTTTCCGTGCAGCAGCTCGGCTTCTCACAGTGAAGGCGGGGGCCGGAGATAGAGCTCGGCGGCACGAGTGCCTGCCTGGCAAGTGTAAGGTCCTGAATTCAATTCTTAATCCCCAAACCAAACCAAAACAATAAATAAATAAACACAGAAAAAGAACGAAGGGCAGCCCCACTTACAGGCTGCGCCTCTGTTCAGGTAGTTACTAAGCTGAAACCCAAGTGTGGTATCCTTAGAGAACGGCTAAAGGGACAGCCCTTGAGAAGCCTCAAGCCAAAGGACCCAGACAGCCAATACCATCGGTGTAATAAAATAGAAAGGCTGAGAAGGCCGGAACAGGCAAAGACACCAAATATCAGGGACGCAGGCAGGCCTGGCCCTAACTGGCTGGGCTCTGGTGGGGGCCCCGCTGCTGTGTGCACTGGACAGTGTCTGGAAAGGAATGTGATCACCAGGGGCGGAGACTTGGCAGGCGGGGTTCAGATTCCTTCCTAGGCTCCTCTCCTGACGCAGACCTCAGACTCCAAAGGCATGTGGACTCGCTGAGAGTGGGAGCAGGAGGGCAGGGTCCGGGAAGGCCTGTGGTACCAGTGCTAGGGGTGGGGCAAGATGCCTCGAGTTCCTTCAGGGAAAGGTATGCTCTGCCACGGAGGCCGCTGGATAGGTTCATAGCATCGAGGGGGTACTGAAGAGAGGCACATCTCACCCACTGAACTGAGGAAACTGAGGCCCTAGTAGGTTAAGGAAGCTCCTACTCAGTCTACAGAGGGACTTGGGGCCCAAAGTTCATTTCAGAGGTCCCAGGGTCACAGTCTCCTCAAGTCCCTGGAGCAGCACTGACCTGTAAAAGCTGCCTCAAAGGTAAAGTCTGTCCCCTGCCACGTCTGTCCCCTGCCTGCAAGGGGCTGCCCCCAAGTCAGCCAGCCCCAGCAGATCCTCCCTATCCCTCCCACACATAACCACCGGTCCCCAGAGGCTGAGCAGGAACACACCACACTGGCAGGGAAGGGTTTTCCCAGGAGTGCGAAACAGATTCCCCAGGGGGTTGATTTGAATGAATTAGGTGCATCCAGTCTAGGGAAGGAGGCGGAGACCAAGAACAGGAGGGCAGTAATGGCTCGGCTTCCTGAACGCGGCCCCTGGCTCTGCGCAAAGTGGGGCTGGGTTCTGTGAGAGGGTTTGGGAGTTAAACTGATAACCGGGAAGACCGTGGGGGTAACAGACGGCTGAGGAACCCGCGATGGCCACTCTCAGACCCTCGGGTGCGTTGTAAAGGGTTTTCCGTGTGGCTCGGCAGGGACCCTGTCCCTGGGAGTGGTCACCCAAGGTCTGACTGAGGACTCGGAGACAAAGGACGGCAGGGGCGACGGCCACAAGAGGGTCGCGCCCTGAGTGTGGGATCCTGGCCTGACAGGCCCTCGCGCCGCCGAGGAAAAGAGTGGGGTACCTGTTGAGAAAGGCGTTGCCGAAGGCGTTGAGCTTGCGGAAAGGGCGCCGCGGATCTACGACGAGCGCGTTGCCCGGCACCACGCCCTCGGTGGGACCGTGCATGACCGCGATGAAAGAGTCGGTGGTGGGCTCGGGCCCGATGCGCATCCCGGGAAAGTCCTGCTCGATCAGGTGCCGGATGAAGGTGGTCTTGCCCGTGCTGTACTGGCCCACGAGCAGCACCATGGGCTTGTTGTCGAAGTCAGCATCCTCCAGAGCGGGCGAGTGGAACTCGTGGAAGCGGTAGTGCTCCTCCAGGGGCAGCAGCTTCTGCGCGTACAGCTGCCGCAGCCCCTCGGCCACGGTCTGGAAGAGCTCCGGCTCCTTCTTGCGGCGGGCATCCTTGCTCACCCAGCTGAACATGCTGCTGTAGACGGGGCTGGCTGCTGCGGGGCAATGAGGCTGCTAAGCGCGGGGCCGAGGAGGGGCCGGCCGGCCGGCTAGAGGCGGCAGGCGGCTGCGGCGGCGGGGCCGGGGGCGGGGAGCGTCGCGCACTGCGCAGGCGCACGACACGGCTCGTGGAGGCGCCCTCTGCCGAGTGGATCGCGCGCCTGGCCCAGCGCCCTTTATACGGCCGACGCGTGCTGCGCGCGGCCGCCGCCTGGCCCGCGGGGACTAGGAGGAAGAGGGAGGGACCCTTGCCAGCACCGCCCCCAATTGCGTGCCACGTTCTCCCCTTCGCCGACTTCCATTGGCTGATTTCAAATCTCGCGAGACCTTGAGTGCGGTGCCGTGGCAACGACACTTGTTTTGTCCCGCCTTGTGCGAACTAGGTTGGAAAGCAGGATGGGGTCTGGCCCGAGGTCCAGGGCCTGCGCGCCTTCCAGCCCCGGTGGACTTTAGGCCCCTCTCCCCCTCGGCGCACCCCACCCGCAGTGCCTCCTTCAGAATCCCCACAGACGTCGGAGGACTCCTGGAGCGCTGGCGCCGCCTCCTCTCCAGGGTTTCCCGGACACACCCCCCTCCTGATTCCCGCGTCTTTATCTGTTCTGGGGAGGGAGAGACAGGAAAGATCGTGGTCGCCCAGGAAGCTGAGAGAGTGGAGAATTCAGGATGGAGAGTGACTGAGGAACGAAAAACGGAGACGGAGGCATATGGTGGGGAAGGACATACAAGAGGCTGGCCTCACCTCAGGCCGGCGGGGCTGGGACTGCAGGTGGACACAGCAGTGGAGGTCTCAAGTACGTGACCTGCGGGGAGAGGACGAGGCGAGGCGGCCCCTGAAAGGCTGGAACTGGCAGGACGGGAGGGGGTAAAGAAGAAGTCGGTCACTTGAGTTTTGAAGAAGTGAAATCGGAAATTCCCTATGTGGAGCAGAGGGGAAATGTGGGGCAACAATGAAGTCTTGTGGGGACTTGGGGAGAATTAAAAAACCCAAATACTTCCGCTTTCCTGTCAGGGACACCACCAGTTACCATCTTTCGCTCCGACTTGTGTGCCCTCCCCCTCCCCCTTACCTCTTCCTGGCTGTCCCATTAGGCTCAGGCCCCCGCCATCCCTGACCCGCCTGGACCCGCTGGGCTGTCCAGGCCGGTGAGCAGCCTTAGTGAGTGATGTCAGAGCTTTGGGGGGTCGTGATTGTTATGTAACCAGTATCAGACTGCCTAAATGAGGAGGGCCTGAGGGCTACTGGAGAGGTCTAAAGTGAACAGGGGGAGCTGGTGGTGGTGGCACACTGGGCAGTCCCAGCTACTCAGGAGGCAGAGACAGGAGGATCACCCCACAAATTGGAGACTAGCGTGGGCAACACGGCGAGCCTCAGCCCCAACCAAATAAATAGCTAGGCATGACAGCTCACACCTGTAACTGAAGCGACTCAGGAGTCTGAGGCAGAAGGATTGAAAGTTTGAGGACAGCCTGAGCAATTTAGTGAGACTATCTCAAAGGAGTCTAGGGATGTAACCCAGGAGTGCCCTGGTTCAATCCTTGTACTGGGAGGGAATAAAAACTGGTTTGTAACTCAATGGTGGAACATTCGTCTAGACTAATGAGGTGCCGGGTTCAATTCCTAGTACCAGAAAACCTTGAAACAACCAAAAACAACAAAGCATTCATTGATGGAGCTGGGGGTATAGTTCAATGGTAAGTGCTTGCTTAACATGCACAGGACTTCGGGTTTGGTTCACAGCATTGCAAATAATAAAGTGGCTGGGTGTGGTGACGCATACCTGTAATCCTAGCATTGGGGAGGCTGAGGCAGAGGGTCACCAAGAATTTGAGGCTAGCCTGGGCTACACAATGAGCTTCATAGTTGAGACTGGCCTTGAATTCACTGTGCAGCCTAGGCTGGTCTCATTCAAAGCAATCCTCCCACCTCAGCCTTCCAAAGGCTGGGATTACAAGTGTCACATCCATTCATATTGATGGTTTTGGGCGGGGAAGGGCTGTCATCAGAGGCTGTGTGCCAACTGGTGACCCAGAGCCTCCGGCGGGCGCAGGCCAGACTTCCTGGGTCAGCCTTCAAGCCAAAGGACTTTGCTCCTCCATGGAAGAGATGAAGGATCCTCCCCGGAGATGTCATTTCTGGGCTGGTGCAGGAAGAGCCTGAGGCAGAGGATCCTAAATGAGGTGGTTGTTGAGTGGAGTGAATGGCCATGGCGGGTTCTGTGCCCAGCAGTGTCCACACCGACCCACCGTGGTGGTTACATCTCCCCAGAGCCCTGTGTTCTGGGAAAACCCGGCTCTAGAAAACTGAAAACAAAATGTTCCTGGGTTATTTATAAATGAAACCAGGACCCTGTTGTTCTCTACATCCACTCTTGACTTTCTTCTCCAAGGAGCTCAAAGGCCCAGTAGAAGGGTCGGCCTCCCTCTCTCCCTGGTGAAAGTCCCTAGAGACCTGGAATTAGTTCCCCCAGTTACCCAGAGTTGGGCCATTTCCTTATCTCGTAATGTCCCAAATTGTGAGAATATCCTTTCTTTCCTCTGTGTTTCTCCCCCACTTGCTGTTTGGCAGAAAAGTTTTGTGAAATGTAAATGAAGCATTTCACTTTTGGTTCCGCTGCTGCCAGCTGCTGCCGGCTCACTGTCGCCCGGGTGCTGGGCCACTGATCAGGGTTTTAATCTCAGAAACTGTGCCCATCCCCCCTCCCAGCGATTTCCTCTTCAATGAGCAGACACACCTGCACCGTGGGGTCTGCCACAGCTCCTCAGAGCCAGCCCCTGGCCAGGAGAAAGGGGTCTCCTGCCTCCCTGCCCTCCCTCCGAGCAATCCATGCAGTCACCCTAGCAGCCAGGTCCAGGGGTGTGTCTACAATGTCCCTAAAGACAACTTAAAAAAAAAAAAAGTTTTTCTCCAAATATGGCAGAAGAATTGGGCTGGGAAAAGCTGAAAAACACATTTCTCCCTGACAGGAGAAGTGGCTGCTCATTCTTTCCACAGAGAAAGTTTGTGTATAAGCTTGAGTTTTTGTTCGTGTAGTCATGAGGTAATTCAGCCAGCACGTCCGTTTTGCCAAAACAAGGTAAAGAGCTGGGGAGGTAGCTGGGCATGGTGGTGCACGCCTGTAAGATGTATGCTTCCACTGTGTGAGGCCAAGACAGGAGGTTCACAAGTTCAAGCCCAGCTTGGGCAACTAAGCAATTTCATGAGACCTTGTCTCAAAACAATTTTAGAAGTGTTGGGGATATAGCTCAGCTGCGCAGCAGCTGCCTGGCAAGCATAAGGTCCTGAGTTTGTTTCCTGATCCCTCCTCCAAAAAAAAAAAGTGCTGCAAGCCGCGCGTGGTGGCGGATGCCTTTAATCCCAGCACTCAGGAGGCTGAGGTAGGAGGAGCGTTGTGAGTTCAAGGCCAGCTTGGTCTACAACATGAGCGCAAGGCCAGCCTGAGCTACATAGTGCGACCCTGCCTCAAAAATACCAGGGCTGCAGCACTCGGGAAGCTGAGGTAGGCGGAGCGTTGTGAGTTCGAGGCCGGCCTGTGCTACAACGCGAGCGCAAGGCCGGCCTGAGCTACACAGTGCGACCCTGCCTCGAAAAACCTGGGCTGGGAGTTTGGCTCAGTGCCTTAAGCGCCTGCCCTGGCAGGTGCGAGGTTGTGAGTTCAATCCCCGGTGCCGAAAAAAAAAAATAAATAAAATACCAGGGCTGGGAGTTTGGCTCAGTGGCTTAAGCGCCTGCCCTGGCAGGTGCGAGGTTGTGAGTTCGATCCTCGGTGCCGCCAAAAAAAAAAAAAAAAAAAAAAAAAAAGTGCTGCAGGGGCTGTGGCGGTGTCATGCTTGTAATTCTAGCACTTGAGAGGCTGAGGCAGGAGGGTCACCACCATGTTCCTGTGTTCAGCAACCTACTTAAAGCCGCCTAGACTGAGAGAGAATCTGATCACTCAAAACTGTGAGAGCAGGTTAAAAAGCAAAGATGGTTTCAAGCCTCTTTCCCAGGCACAGGGTGGAGTGGCTCCCGGAAGCACATGAGCCCTCCGTGGCGTTAGGGTTTAGGGCTAGATGTCCCCCTGCAGCCTTGGGGGGATCACAGGAGGGACCTTTGGGAGGTGATTGGATCGTGGGGCCCACAGTTGACTTGCTGTTAGAGGTGGGGTCTGGTCAGAAGGGGTGCTCACTGGGGTATGACCCGGAAGGCTTTCTGTCCCTCCCCAGCTCCTGACTCACGCTCTCTGCTCGCTGGGTGCCTGCACAGTTTCTCCTCCCCCATGCCCTCTTCCTTCCCGTCCTGTCCTGGAGCCAGCAGATGATGGGCTGAGCCTGAATAAACTGTACCAAAATCAATCTTTCCTCCTTTAAATTGCTGGTGTTGGGCTGGGCTTGGTGGTGTATGCTTGTAATCCCAGCAGTCTGGATGCTGAGGCAGGAGGATTGCCATGAGTTTGAGGCTGGCCTAGGCTACATAGTGAATGCAAGGCCAGCCTGAACTGCATAGGGAGACCCCTGCCTCAACACCCCCCCAAAAAATCTCTAAAAAATCTCTACAGTGATAACACCAGGGGGACTTGGCAGGGTCTGGGGTGCCCCCTGCCCTGCATGGATGAAATGGTAGGGTGTGACCCTGCTGTCCCCCAGCCTCAGCAGTTTAATAGAACAATGAAGCCCGGCCGCTGCCACCCGAGTGCCCATGGTCTGAGCCTATTTTGTGCGCATGCGTCCGCTGCCCTCCTCATGTCCCCTGTAGGTACTTCGGGGGTGGCTCTGTGGTGTCTGGAGGGGCACAAGGTCAGGTTTGGCTGCCCCGGGCTGGCAGCAGCAGAGTCATCCTGTCTCCAGCCGTGTGTCACACTCATCCTCAGGCCCCAGACCCTGCCACTCACACCTGCGCCCTAGCGGGGCCAGACCTCGTACCCACGGCCCCCTGCCAGGCCCCTCCCCTGACCTGACGTCCCCGCCCGCACCCAAGCTGTCATGCAGGCCACCTCGGGTGGCCCCTGAGCAGCCTGCAGGGCTCGGCCGTCTGCTGTTGTCTCCCGTGGGCTGCTTGGTCCTGCACCGTTCTGCATCGTCCGTGGGGCGCCTCTGAAAGTGCATCGGAAGCCACGGCCGCCACCCGGACCCGCGGCTGCCCAAGCTCCGTGCTGGCTCCCAGAACCATGAGCAGGGAATCCCCAAGGGCTTGACGCTGAGACCAGGCCTCTTTCTCCTGCTCCTTCAGCTGGGTCCCTTCGCCCTTTCCGTGCCCTCCCCCAGAAACACTTCTCTGGCCCTTTGGTCACTGTGATGGGCAGAATTGCCAGATGTCCCCACGTGGCCCCCACCTTGGGGTGCACACTCGGCCTAGCCCGGGGCCTGTGAGCAAGGGGCTGAGGCCCTGCGGCAGACTGTGTTGGACAGGCAGCTGCCCTTGCACTCAAGGCTGTGCCCTGGGGCTGAGCGCTCACTCAAGTGCCTTAGGAGCAGTGCATTCGGCTGGGCGTGGAGGTGCACACCTGTGACCCCAGCATTCAGGAGGGGAAGGCGGGAGGGTAGTGTGTTCAAGTCCCGCCTGGGTAACTGAGCAACTGAGTGAGACCCTGTGTCAGCAGGAAAATAGAAAGGGCTGGGGAGCGGGGGCAGAGTTTTTTCTGGCTGGCTGGTTGCAGAAAAGGAAGTCGGAAATTCAAAGTACGGGAGTCAGTGTGTCATTGTCGGGCTGAAGAAAGAGGAGGCATGTGGAGCCTCTAGGGACTGAGAGGGAGGGCCCCCAACAAACAGCCAGCAAGGACACGGCACTTCGATCTCAAGGCTGCAAAGAAGCCGGCTGAGCTCACATCAGGAGGGGTTAGACCACAAGGTTTGTGGCAAGTTGTCACATGGTGACAGAAGATGACCGTGGTGATAGATTTGTGTTCCCATGAACCCAGGAGCAGCCATTTTATAGGCAGCACCTTGGGTCGCCAGACATGGGACTAGAGAGGAACATGGGAGGGACCTAAAGTGACCACGGAAGCCAGGCGTGGTGGCGCACGCCTTTAATCCCAGCACTCGGAAGGCTGAGGTAGGCGGGGCGTTGTGAGTTCGAGGCCGGCTTGGGCCACAACGTGAGCGTAAGGCCGGCCTGAGCTACATAGTGCGACCCTGCCTCAAAAAACCAGGGCTGGGAGTTTGGCTCAGCAGCTTAAGCGCCTGTCTGGCAGGAGCAAGGCTGTGAGTTCAATCCCCGGTGCCACAAAAAAAATAAATTAAAAAAAAATAAATAAAGTGACCACGGAGTACCAAAAACCAGAAGGGATTTCAACAGTGACTGCAGTGTGGCCTCACTTAACTTGTGTCACGCCACTGGGAAGAAGCAGCACCTAAGGGCCAAGTGCAGGGCCCTGGGGGGACCCTGAACATCAAGTCCTGTGTGGTCCTCAGCAAGTCGCTGGAGGTCTCTGAGACCCACATCAGAGTGAACTGTGACCATGGCAACTTTCTCCTGGGCTCGAGGGTTGTGATGCCCAGAGCAGTAAAGTCAGACTCGGGTGGTTCCAGAAGCATCTTCAGGGCCATGCATGCATCGCAGGAGCTGGAGCACTTGTTATTTACTTCTCCACATCATCCAAATTTTATTTATTTTTTACTTTTTGGTACTGGGAATCAAACTCAGGACCTTGTGTTTGCCAGGCAGGCGTTGTGCTGCTGAGCTATACACCCCAGCCCTGTCCATTTTTATAGGATGGACGCATTTCCCGTTTGTCAGTGGGAAAGGGTGCAAACAGGGAGGGGCATTTCACAAAATAAATGACTTGGACTCTTCAAAAATACCAAGGTAACCGGGCATTGTGGAGTACTCCTGTGATCCCTGTACTCGGGAGGCTGAGGCAGGAGGATTGTTGCAAGTCTGAGACTAGCCTGAGCTATAAAGTGAGCCGAAGACCACCCTGAACTGCATAGCAAGACCCTGGCTCAAAAAGACAAAAAACAAAACAGAACAAAACAAAAAAGCCAAGGTAAGGGACCGGAGATATAGCTCAGTGGTAGGAGCACCTGCCTGGCAAGCACAAGGTCCTGAGTTTGATTTCCAATACCAAAAAAAAAAAAAAAAAAAAAAAAAAAAAAAAACAAGGTAAGGCTGGGGGGTAGCTCAGTGGTAGAGGACTTTCCCAGCATGCATACTGCTTGAGGTCCCTCCCCAGTGCCCCACCAGCACCACGAGTGTGCTTGCGCATGCTCACATACAGTGAAAATACGAAGGTGCTGGGAAAGAAAAGCTGAGGATGGTTTCAAATTTGACAGGAGAGACCTGGTCACAAAACCCGAACAGAATCCCAGCTGACGGGGAGACCTGATGACACCCGAGAGTAGACTGCACGGTGAAGAACAGCGTTGCCTCACTGTTGTGGGCCTAAATTTGGTAACTTTTATACTTATGTAAGAAGTGTCTTTTTTTTGTTGTTTTTGAGATTCGTGTTGAAATATTTGAAGGTGAAGGGTCACTATGGATGTAACTGACTCTAACAATTCAGGAAAAATGTTGGTGGAGGGAAGTGAGAGAGAGGAAGCAAGTATTATAGAAAATGTTAACTGTTTCTGTGTGTTTCTTTGAGACAGGATCTTGCTATGTATTTTAGGCTGGCCTTGAACTCACTATGTGGTCCAGGCTGGCTGCAAACTCGTAGCACTCCTCCTGCCTCAGCCTCCCCAGTGCTGGGACTACACGCATGCGCCCCACACCCTGCTAAAACTATTAGCTATTGAGGGATGTGAGTAAAGGTTACATACGTGGATGTTGATTGTACCTTGCAACTTTTCAGAAAGTTTCACAATTGCCTAAAAAGAAAAACACAAAGGCCTATATTCCTCCTGCAGGCCCCATGTGGTCTGGCCAGCGTCCCACCCGCTGCCCAGTGACCCAGCAGTGCCCGGAGAAGGGCTGAGGCTGGAATCCGGTGCATTGCGACACTCACCACAGCTCTGCTCCTGCAAACCCTGAGCGGGGGGTGCAAAAAGACAATTGTCGTAAAGAGGGAAAGTAGATTGTCTTCTATTTATCCCACAGAGCTCTATAGAAATCGCTGGAAGTGCAGGAACTAGGGCTCCAGAGCCACATGGGACCAGCAGGACACAGCAGGCCCACGTGTAATCTCAGCACCCTGGGAGGCTGAGGCAGGCGCACTGCAAGTTTAAAGCCCTGCCTGGACTATGTAGCAACATAGAGAGACCCCGTATTAAAATAAAAAATACAAAGAGAGCTGCAGATGTGGTTCAAAGGCCCTCAATTTGAACCTCAATACTGAAAAGGAAAAAAAGAAAGAAAGAAAGAAAGAAAAGGAAGAAAGGAAGGAAGGAAGGAAGGAAGGAAGGAAGGAAGGAAGGAAGGAAGGAGGGAGGGAGGGAAGGAAAGCAAAGCAAAGAAACAACAAAAACACACAAAGGAAGCCAGGTATTTGGGGCCATGGAGCTAGGAGTTGACCTCAGACTGAAGGGAGCAGTCACTGCCATGACGCCAGGACCGTGCTGCCCTGGGGACTCGTGAGGACACGTCGGGGGGTCCTGCAGGGCCAGGAGCTCCTTTCTCCACTCGAGCGGCTGTTACACAGGGACACCGGCATTGCATACAGAACCCCTGGGGGACCCCGGGCGCTGCGCAGGCAGGGCTGGAGGTAAGGGGAGGAGCGGCGGCCAGCGCGCCCCCTGGCGGCGAGTGCGGGGAGTGAGTTGTAGGGGAGCGAGCCCCCACCCTCCCGCCCAGGGATTCTGTATCTTTGGGCTTGTACCTTATTTCCAGGCTTCGCTGTAGCAAAAACTGAGTTCTTTCTCTCTCTCAGGACTCCTCTGAGTGTGTGTGTGTGCGTGCGTGTGCGTGTGATACTTTGCACTGCAGGACATCCCCACCCCTTTATTATTATTTTTTAAATTTCTAAACAGGATTTAAATCACTAGATTGCCCAGGCTGGGCTCAAACTTGTGATTCTCCTGCCTCAGCCTCTCACGTGCTGGGATTGCAGGCATGCCCCAGCAGGCCAGGCCTCAGGAATCTTTCCTGATCTAGGCTGTGCCTTGCCCCTCAGTCCTTTAAGAAGCAGCTGGGACTCAGTTCATGTCAGCATCACTGTTTCATGAATGTGGTGCAGTGACAGTGGTGGTCATGGCTGGCATCTGCCACCCCCCCCCCCCGCACTGTGCTGACCACTGCGCCCCGGCCTGGTGCCTCCCCAGCATCTCTGTCCTCGGTTGTGACCCATCCTCCAGGGCGCATTTGTGTCCAAGGCTGCAGGAAGCGGACGGGCAGTGACCCCAGGAACTGGGTTTGCCTTTACCCCCAGGCGAGAGACTCGGAGAGACAAGAGTTAGGAGAGGCAGGTGCAGGAGGAAACCCAGGGCCAGGGACTGCCTGCCCCCCAACTTCGACCCCAAACCGGTGGGTGCATCAGGCCTGGGGCCCCACACCAGCAGGAAAGGTCAGAGTACAGCGCCCCACTGTTTGCAGAACACCTACTGTGTGGTGGGTAGGGAACCAGGCCTGGCAAGATGAGTAAGTGGTGGACTTTGCTCTCAAGGCGTCTGAGACTAGCCCGGGGTTAGATAAGGGCGCAGAACTCCTTGGCTCTGTGCGGAGGGTGATAAGGGGGTGGGAGCGGCCCACAGAGCCAGGTGCAGGGAGAGGCGAGGGCTGCAGGACCCTGGAGGAGCCCGAGCTGGGCCTCACCAGGGCAGATGGGGCTGGGGATGCCGAGTAGCAGGGCGGTGGGAGAGGGCCAAGCAGGGGTCAGTCGCTTGCTGCAGCGGAGGTCCTTGGAGGGAGCTGGTCCCACCTGCTCTGTGAAGTTAGCCAGCGCTCGCCCTGGGTGGCCCTGTGCCCTCAGGCTGAGGGAGGCTCGAAAGTTCCCTCCCAAGGGCGACAGAGAGACCCCAGGGATGGTCACTAGTGCCTGGCACATAGAAAGGGCTCTATCATTCATTTCTGTTGTTAAGCAACTTTTTTTTAATTTTATTTTTTAGTGGCAGAAATCTTTCTTTTTTCTTTACATGGAAATTTTTCCGGAACTGCATTGTATAAGCAAAGGGTGGGATTTTGCCGTCACCAAGGGAGGAAGGGGTGGGCAGGGCTGTCCTCTGCTCTGCTCCATGGTCACTTAGAACCTCAGAGGCGTCTGGGGTCAAGGTTGTGTCCCAAGCAGATGAGGCTGGCAGGGGCGAGGCGAGAGGGGCAGCCGGAAGGGGAGGCCAGCTCTGTCCCTACACTTGCTAGGGGTGTCTGACGAGGCCCGCCCCTCAAGGCCACATTGAACCTGGGGAGGGGGCACGTCCTGCAGCAGAAGCTGGGCCAGGGGTCTGCTCAGCAAACACCCCTGGAGCTCACGCCTGGCTCTTCCAGGGCGGGGGTCGGGCTCACGGTGGCGGTGGCGAGGACAGTGGAAACACAAGTCTAAACCGTCCTGGGCTCCCTGAGGTGCTCGAGGAAACATGGGAATTTGGGGTCCCCAGGTGGGCTTGAGGATCAAGTGCTTCAAGGCTTCCTGATAACTGGGCATAGTGACCCATGCCTGTAACCCTAAAGCATGGGAGGCTGAGGGAGGAGGATCTTGAGTTCACACCCGGCATGAGCAACAATTTAATGAGGCCCTGTCTTAAAATAATATAGCCAGGCGTGGTGGCACATGCTTGTCATTCCAGCACTTGGGGAGGCTGAGGCAGGAAGATCACTGTGCATTGAAGGCCAGCTTGGGCTACATAAGCAAGTCTAAAGCCAGCCTGAACTGCATAGTGAAACTCTGTCTTTAAAAAAAAAGCCTTCTTGGCTAGGAGGCAGCAATGGTATGGGAAGCGTGTGGGGCAGCGGGGACAGCAAGGCAGGGTTCAGAGACAAGTGAGGGTCACCAAAGGAGAGGTGGAAGCGTGGGAAGGGGAAATGGGCCTTGAGTGCTGTGCTAGGGGGCAAGGTCTTCATTCTCCCAGGACACCCCCGCCCTGCCCCTACCCTGCCCCGCCCTGCCCTGCCCCACCCTGGCCCCTGCAGGTCCTGGCGGCGGGCATTGAGGCGAACATACCTGTGACCTATGGAATTGGCAGCCAGAGGGGAGACGACAGCACTGGCTGTCAATTCATAGGTCAGAGCCCTGTGCACTCGGTCTCGGGCAGCCCGCCACCCTCTGCCGCCCTGAGGACATCACCGTGGAGGTCCTTGCTGGCCTGCCGTGTGGCAGGCGCCTCTCCTCGGCCGTGGCTCTGGGCCCCCACCCCAGATAACAGCAGCCCCACTGGAACCAGCGGGCACTTCCACATGGAGTTGCTGTTACAGGGGGTGGGAGCCCCTGGGAGGTCGGGCCCTGCTGGCCTGGCACCAACCCTCGGGCGGGGGCTGGGGGCGTCCGGCGGCTGCCTGCCTGCCGGCCCTTGTCCTCTTGGCCCCAGGTCCTCAGTCTTCCTTATTGAGGCTCCTTATCGTAGGGGGCCCACACCTGGCACCCTGTCTGGTGCCAACGCCCCGCTGGGCGAAGTCCAGGCTCAAGCCCGGCGCTGCCTCATAAAGCCAGGAGCGGTGCCTTTTACAGCCCCCGGGCAGCCTTGGCCCGCTCGGCGCCGCACGCTCCTACCCCGCATCCGCTCCTTCCTCTTTCCCTTCCCGGCCAGGGCACCCTGGGGCCTCCGCCCTCTGCCCTTTGCCCACTCTCCCTGCTGCAGCCATGGGGATAGGGGACAGAAAGGGAAAGCTGGGCACCTGTCATTCTCCGGGTGCCACCGAATGCCCTCCTTCGTGAAGACAGCACTGTCCAGGCAGCTGGGCAGGAGAAGGGAGGGAAGGGACAGAGTCAGGGGCTGCGAGGCAGAGGGGCCCTGAGAAAGATGAACACGAGGAGCGGGCAGAGAGCAGGAGAGGGACGCAGAGAACAGGGCAGAGCGCTGGAGAAGGGGGCGGAGGACAGACTTGAGATGCTTCAGGCGGGGTGACTCCGTGGCAGAGCCCTTGCCCAGCAGGCTCGAGGCCCTGGCTTCTGTCTCCAGCACTGCAACGAATAAAGAACAAACGCAGGTGTCCGCGGCGGGCAGCAAATGCCAAGGACGGGGCTGCGAGCCATGACCTGTCTCAAACCCTGAGGTCTTTGAGTAAGTGGCTGAACCTCTGAACCACTGCCGGCTGCTCCCGTGCATGCCAGGGCTTCCGAGGCCATTCTGCACACGGGCCTGGGGTGCTGGGCAGTCCTCACGCCACCCCACCGGTCCCCACTGTCCCTGGGCGGGGAAGGAGCTGCTAGCCAGGTCTGCCAGGCGCAGTCCCGGGAGTGGACCCCCTGCAAATGCGCCTCATCCTGCCCGGCCCCAGCGGGGATTTCCAAAGAAAAGGAAGCTTCTCCTCTGGGCATGGGCCGTGACCCCTTCTGAACGGGCTGGGAAAGGCCCTGGCCGCCCATGGTCAGAGTGTGGGCCCTTGGGTCAGTGCAGCCCAGCAAAACCTCAGGCGTGGTGTCTCATTCCTGGGTGCAAGCAAGGCAGGACGGGGACACCGGGACAGGATTCCTTCCCCTGGAGGGAGGGGCCTGGGCACGAAGAGGCCGAGGCTGGGGGCGGAGGCGCACGCCAGCAATCACGGGCCTCGGGAGGCTAAGGCAAGAGACTGTGGGCTCAAGGCCAACCGGGGGACACAGCGAGCTCGAGGCTGCCCTGGGCTCCATGGCAAGACCCAGTCTCAAACGAGAAAAAGATGCCAAAGCCAGCGGCCAGACAGCCCATAAGCCCAGCAGCGTACGTACCCAGGGCCTGGGCACGACTGGCCTCCTGGCCTGGTGGACACAGCGCCTGACCAGGAGTCCTGGGCCCACAGCACCGGGCAGCTCTCCAAGCTGACACTGTGGTCCCCTTATCTCTAGGTGGAAATGGAGGCACAGAAAAGGGCTGGCCCAGGGTCACCCGTGTCCTGTCCTGACTCAGAAAGACCAGCAACCCTGAAGGAAGACCCTGGAACACTCAGGGTACAGGGGGTGCAGAGTGCCCGAAGGTGTCTTACCTGGCTGCTTGGCCGGCCTCAGGGCACGAGGAGGAAGTGGGGATGCCCTGGGCCCAGCACCTTTTGAGCCGTTGGCCCGGCCCTGGGCGGAGGTTAATCATTAGCCCTCGGCCATCAATACCGATCACAAGTGCAGTTCGAAGGGCAGTAAAGCTGGACTGTGCCCGGGCAGCGGGGTGGGTCCAGGAAGCATCACAGCGCCCCACCCGCCTCCCCGGGTGGCATCATACCTTGGCTGTCGCCCTGCCCTTGCTTGGTCTGTATTCCTGGCCGTGGGCAGCCAGGACCTAGGGTCCCCCAGGAAGAAGCTTCTGCCCTGTCCATGGTACCCCGGGTCTCTCCCAAAGATCCCCCCACCTGCAGGGGTGGCGCCCAGCACCGGGAGCTCGGGTGGTCTGCTAGCTTCAGAGGGCTACAGTGGGGAACAGTAAGCCATGGGTTCTCTCCTAACCTGGGCCTCAGTTTCCCCAGGGGATCACCCACCTCCACAGCGCTACTACAGAGGCTTTGGGGAGTGGAGGGGCTCCCTCTTTTGTTCACAGGAAACAAGATGAGACTGATGGGGGGGGCACTTCCCTTGGGACCCGCTGGACAAGGACCAGTCAGGATCTTCTGGCAGCAGCAGCAGCCCCAGGTCCCATCACCCCAAAAGGCTTCTTCTAGGGATGGTAGACGTACCCCAGGGCTCAGCCTCCGGGCAGCAGCCTCAATGACAGTCCTGACCCTCACTTAGCTGCAGGGACCACTGGGAAGCCGAGGCTCAGAGCCCCAGAGCCCCAGAGCCCCAGAGCCCTGGGGCACAGCCTGCGCTTGCACAAGGGCAGACAGGGGCCCTGCGGCGAGGCCACTCTGCCCCAAGGGTCAAGGGTAAGGCTTACTCAGCTCCTGCCACTCAGAGGTGGGGCCCGGGTGACAGTCCCTTGGGACGCTGGCAGTGTGCAGCCCAGAGCGAGGGGAAGGCTTCGGGTGTGGGGAGGAGGCTGGGAGCCGCGCAGGCACAGGAACACAGGACCCGGGAAAAGGGCCGGCGGCGGGCAGTTTATTCCACTCATGCAGACACTGACCCACAACTCGCGGAGTTTAAAAATAACACGCCGACCCCCACGGAGTCTGTCCCCAACTCCCGGAGATGGACAGACAGACACTTGGCTGACTGGGGTCGGGTCTGAGGGTCCGAAAGCCTCCGTCCTGGTCAAGGCAGCAGTGGGGTCCAGGGGGTGGGCTTTCCCCGGAGGAAAAGTGCAGACGGGGCCGAGGCCCCACTCTCACAACCCATTGGCAACGAGAAAGCGTCCTTCACAGTGGCCGTCCCTGGGCCTGCGTCTGGCCCCGGGTGGCTGCCCGGGGCAGGCCAGCGCGGTGGTCCTGGGGCCCGAGCTCAGTCCTGGGCCGCCTCTGAGCGCCACTTGAGGGCGTGGTCCTTGTGGGCATCGGGCAGGATCTGGTTGCGCATCCCCCCGAGCAGGCTGGACGTGGCCTCAGAGGCCACGATGAGCGGCTTCACCACGGTCGGAGGCAGCTGGCGGATGACGCCCCCCACAGCGCCGGTCAGCCCCTTCTGCTCGTGGCCGCGCGATGCCACGTCACAGATGGTCTGCGCCGTGTCCAGGATGCCCTGCAGAGGTCAGAGGTCAGTGCCGAGGTCTGAGTGGGGGTGAGGGCGAGGACAGGGCAGGGCCAGGGCCCTCACCTCGCGCACTGCGTCGTAGGCCTTGGCCACGCCCTCTCGGAGGTCAGCGGGCTGCTGGCCCTTGCGCAGCCTCCTCGCGGAGCGCTTGTCCTGCAGAGAGCGGGAGATGGGCGCCGCCGGGGACAAGATGTCATAAACCGTCTCGGCAGTGGCCTGAAGGGTGTGGAGAGCTGGATGAGGACAGACTGGGGCATCGCTAGGCCTCAGTCCCCATGTCCCTACACCTTCCCGGCTCCATCGCCCGGGCAGGGTGTGGCCCGAGGGGACAGGGCTTGGGCCACAGCACCTGCCCTCTCCCGGCCCGGAGCCCCGGCCCTGCTCCCGCGCACCTGGATGGCCTGCACCAGCCTGTTGCTCAGCTCCAGGGCAGCGGAGGCCGTGGATGAGCCGAAGGAGGCGGCCCCACGCTGCAGCCCCCGCATGAGGCGCCCGTCCTTCCTGTACTGCTCGATAGGCAACCACAGCAGGTCCCGGAACCCTTGGACTGGAGGGACACGGCTGTCAGATGCCACAAGCTGTCCCGCGCCCATCCCTGCATGGCCCATCCGCCTCCTCCTTTCCCAGTGGCAGTTTCTAGGTGGCCCAAGTGGGAATGAATGGGAGTTTCAAGAGCCTTCAAACGCAAACACTCACAGAGCTGGACGACCGAATGCATGGGCCCGATGCCTCCCAGCAGGCCAGACAGCTGGTTCTTGCGGATGTCCTGTAGCCACTCATTGAGCGCATAGCCCAGCACTTTGTCCACACCTAGGAGCCTGGAAGGAAGCAGAGAGGAGGGAGTGGGGAGGACCACACAAGGAGAGGCGGGGACCGGGGGGACCGAGTACCTGTGTGCCAACAGCCAGGCACCCGATACTCCCCACAGCCCCACCCAGCTGTGTGCAGACCAGTGACTGTGCCCATCTTACACAGGGGAAACTGAGGCCTGCAGGACTGACAGCTTAGCCACACAACCTGTAAGGAGCAGAGCCAAAGGAGGGGCGGGGCCGGGCAGAGGCAGGGTGGGCGGGGCTTACCCATGCCTGCAGCAGAGCCGCTTCAGCTTCAGCTCGGAGCAGTTGAGCTGGGCCAGGCCGATGAGGAGGCCTGCGAAGGTGCCCTGGGGAGCGAGGGTTTGGCTGAGGGACGGGATGCGGGTACTGAGACCGGGCAGGCCCCGTCCCCCAGAGACACGGCCGCAGCCCAGCGCGCTGGGCGCTTACCACCTGGTCCACGGAGACATGCTTGCCGTGGTAATCCAGCCAGATGGGCACCTCGGACGTGAAGCGGAACTCCCTGGTGGGGGACAGGGACAGGGACTCTGGTCACCACCCTCCCCGGTCACCGGTGCCCTGGCCCCGGCCCTCAGGCCCCAGCCCCACCTGAAGTAGATGGGCTGCTGCTCGGCAGAGCCGTGTCCTCCGGTGCCCGCGCCCTCCTGCGAGCCACTCATCTCCGTGCCCCTGGGCTGTCCCCCGGGGGGGCTGCCTGGCTGGGCCCAGGCCTCAGGACGAGCTAGGGAGGGAGAGGAGTCGGATCAGAGGCGCGCGGGGTGTGGGGGCCTGACCTCCCCGCCCCCACCCTCCGGCCTCTCACCCTCTGAGGGCTCCCCGGGGACCACTGGGTTGATGCCGGCCGCCAGGCTGCTGAAGAAGTCCTTGAGAAAAAACAGGGCATCCTGCGGGGAAGAAGGGCAGGCGCAGGGTTAAGAGGGCTGGGGACGGCACACCTGTCACCCCCAGCTCTGCGCCTCCCCACCCACTCGCCTGGTCCACGTTGAGTCGCAGGGGCATCAGCGAGACGCGCAGACAGCACTCGGGGCCGCCCAGGGTGGTGGTGGGGGCCACGTGCAGCGCTTTGATGGTGAGCTGCGGACAGAGGGTCAGCTGTGGGTGCCCAGCCTGCTGCTGCCGCCTCGGGCCCACTGAGGTGCCCCTCCCTGCCTCCCTCCCGCGCATGCGCGGAGCCCGGCCCGCTGGCGCACCATGTTGGAGTGGGTGCGCCGCGGCAGCCGCTCACTCGTGTGCAGGTGCAGGAACTTGTTGATCTGCGAGGAGGCGAGCCGGTCTCGGATCTCCAGCTCCTGCACGATGAGCACCTGGCGGGACAGTGGCCGCTCCTCCACCTCCCGGCCTGGAGTGGGCTGCGCCCCTGGCTCCTCTGGGTACACCTCGTGCTGGAAGCTCACCTGTGCGGGACCGCAGTGAGGCCTGGAGGGCCACAGGGCCAGAGTCCAGCCCTCCTCGTCCTGTTCCCGCCCGGAACTGGATCTGCTTCCCAACACTGCGGCCGCTGCCGCGCCTAAGGGGCCCCAGCCTGCGCTGCCATCAGAAGCTCTGACTGCCGTCACCCCGGGCGCCCGCCGCCTGTGCCACGAGGCTGTGGCACCTCTCCCGCTCCCACCCACTCTCCGAAGCCACAGGGGGCCTGCACACGCCAGGACTCTGCCCTGCGCGCCCCTCTCCTCCCGGGCAGCTGCTGTCTCCCAACAGGTCTCGGCCCCCGGGCCCCTGCTCAGAGTTGTCCCCTGTCCCCAGCAGTTCCTCGGGGAGCCCAGCACTGGCCTTCAGCGCCCTCAGGAGGTGGGAGCCTCCCTGTGCCACTTCTCAGGCTGAAACCCACGTGGGGCTCTGTCTCACACCCAAGGTGGAACCAAACCTGTCGACTAGCGCCTCTGGCACCTGCCCCGACTCACCATCTGCCACCTCGCGCCACCACCCAAATGACACAGGCCCTCCAGACCCCAGGGGACCCGCCGGCCTCACTCTACCAAAATCCAAACACCACCCCAACCCCCCGCCAATAACCGCTGGCTGCGCTCGCTGCCCGCACGGCCCCTACCTTGCTGAGCTGGATCTCCATGAGGACCTGGTGCTGCCGCCCACTGCCACCCTGCGTTCGCCATGAGTTCTGGGGCCGGTTGGAGCCAGAGCAGCGGGAAGGGGAGCCCCTGGGGCCCGTGAGGCCCACTCTTGCTCTGGGAAGAGGGAGGGACAGAGGACAAGCTATCGGAAGAAGCCCTATGCGGCGCGGCCCCACCTCGATGGGCCTTTGAGCCCCAGGCGAGGGACCCTTTCGGCCTCTGTCCTAGGAGGCAGACAGGGTGAGGGCGCAGCCACTGAGGCCAGCAAGGGACGCGTGAGGCTCCCGGTCACCAGTGCCCCCGCCTGCAGCACCAGCTGCTGCCCGCACCTCCCTCGCCACCTCACCTGTGGCCGGGGTGGGGGCCAAAGTCCCGGCCGCCGTAGAGGTGCCAGACCAGGGAGACCTCTCGGAGCACCACGCGGCTGCTGGGCACGGGGAAGTGGGCGGGCGCCCGCAGCAGGTCTGTGCTGCCCAGCGGCCGGGAGAAGTGCCCCTCCTGCACGACGATGGGGCCCGGCTGTAGCTGCGTCACCACCGGCTCTCCATCTCGGGGCTGCAGGAGGAGGCCGCGTGGAGGCGTAAGGATGTGAAGCAAGGGGCGGCCCGGCCCGGCTCTCTGGCCCTAGCTCCTGTGCTCCCGTCCTTACCTCCCCCACTCTGTGTGCTCTATCTGTGATAGCACAGGATGGCCCTCCTGGGCCACCACCCCCAGAACCTGTGTCAGTCAGAGCCCCCCGCTCCTGCCAGCCCTTCCCCCACCCCCTCAGCCGGCCCCGTCTGTCCAGGACGCCAGCCTCCTTTTCCTCCGGCAGCCACTCCTCAGCGGCCCTGGCTGCTTCTCCCGTGGCGCGAACCCCACAAGGCTCGGCAAGCAGATGCGGCCTCCCCTCACCCCCACCACGCACCGGGATGCCCAGGCCAGGCGCGTCCAGGATGCAGAACTCGTCGCTGTCCAGGGTGTCTCCGTCTCCCTCCTCTTCCCTGTCATCGTCCGTGGCCTCGGAGCAGGACCCTAAGCTGTCCACAGGGCCCCCAGGCAAGGGCGAAGGGGGCTGGGCCCCGCTCCGCTCACCGGGGAACAGGTAGACAGAGATGGGTGAGGCCTGAGGGGGCGGCTCACCTACGGGAGAGAGGCCAGTGTGGGGGGACGGCGCCCGCGGGGGCACCTGTGCCAGCTGTCCCCAGAGGCCCCACGCCCCACCTGGAGACCGCGTCAGCTCCCGCAGGCCACGCTCTGCGTCCAGCAGTGCATCGGTCAGGTCCCGCTGGTTGATGAGCGTGGTCTCCGCTGGGGGGCAGGAGGGCAGGGAGGCAGGGCTCTCGGAGAGCTGGGCAGGGGGCAGGAGAGCGCTGAGCTCCCGCCTTGTCCCTAAGGCACGGTGGCCCCAGAGCTCCCCAAACCCCAGGCCCTGGGGCCGTGCAGGGGAGGAGCCTGGCCGAGCTCTGGCAGCCTGTGTGGCCAGGCCTCACCTGTACCTTCTGGCCGGCGATCTCCGTGGGGCTGGGGGGCCGGGGCGGGGGGTGCAGGTCGCCCGCGCTCATTACGTACTGCAGCAGGTTGGCCAGCAGGGCGCAGGAGTCGGCGCAGCTGTGCACATGCACCACGTTGTTGGAGCAGCGCAGCTCAAACAGTGGCTGGCTCTGCGCAGGGGCGGGGGGGCGGCGGCGGCATGAGCACAGCCTCCGATCCCCAGGCCACCCCCGGAGGGAACCCCACAGAGAGCTGCGCCACGTCTGCAGTCCCCACTACACAGAGGTGCAAACTGAGCCCAGAATGACCAGGGCTTGACTGACAGCCACCCCCACCCCGGCACCCATGGGGTCTCCTGTACCAGTGAGGAGGGGCCTGCTATCTCACTTCTAGAATGGGGAAACTGAGGGCCCAGCGGCTGCCTGTCACACCCCGAGGGCCTGCCCGCAGCTGCCCTCTGGTGGCAAGGCGGAAACTCCCATCCTTTCAGCAGATGGCGCTCTTGCCACCCAGCAGGGGAGGCTGGGCACCGCTCCACCCCTCCACCCCAGGGTCCCTCACCAGTTTGCCCTCCGTGCTTCCCTTCCAGGTTTTGATCACCAGCTCCAGGAGGTCGACGTCCAGGACACAGACGTAATCTGCGGCAGAGGTGGAAGAAGGCTCCTGAGGCCGCCTGGCACCCAGGCCCTGCCTAGCCCGTGGCCACCTCCCAGGGGCAGAATCAGGGTGTCCGGGGAAGGCTGGGGATGTGTGTGTATGTGGGGGGAGCAGAGAGCCGGGCCGGCAGTTGGGGAGGACATGGGGCCATGCTCTCTGGGGGCCCTGCCCACCTCGCCTGAGATCCAGCGTCTCCACCTCGCACTTGTCGGACAGGTACAAAGCCGAGTCGTCGAGGATGAACCTGGTGGGGAACAGGGCTGAGAAGGGCCCCCGGGAGCCACTGCAGGTGGCAGCTCCACGGCAACCAAGCCGGGCGGGGGAGCACCAGGAGAGGCGGGGGACCCACGCCCACACAAGCCCTCGTTGGGGAGCCCTCCTGCCTTGGTGGTCTTGCCTATACTATGGGCAGCATAGCAGACCCAGGCAACAGGGACTCGCTCGGTCACACACAGCGTCTCTAGGTCTTCTGACCACTTAGGGCTCCACCACCTCTTAGGTCTCACAAACTCAGGCGGGGTGGGGGTGGGGGGGTCCCCGCAGCAGCATTTACTTACTGTTCTTTTTTTTTTTTTTTTCTTTTTCTTTTTTTTTTTTGTGATATCAGGGCTCAAGCTCATAGCCTCACGCCTGGCAGGCACTTAAGCCACTGAGCCAAACCCCCTGGCTACTCACTAAAGGTGTGCACCACCACGCCTGGCTACTTAGTGTTCTATTAACATAAACTCATTTTGTCTTTTCTTGGCACCAGGGATCGAACTCACAACCTCGCACCTGCCAGGCAGGCGCTTAGGCCACTGACCTAAATCCTCGGACCTATCTTTTGAGATAGGGTCTCATTATGCAGTTCAGGCTGGCCTTGAACTCACTTTGTAACCCAGGCTGATCTTGAACTCACAACAATCCTCCCGCCTCAGCCTCCCAGAGTGCTGGGATTAAAGGCGTGCACTACCATGCCCGGCTTAAACCCATTTTGTCTTGTACTAATGGAGACTGAACCCAGGGCCCTGGCACTGAGCTATACCCCTTTTTTATTTTTTTCTTTGAGACAGTGTCTTGCTAAGTCCCTAAACCTCCAAGGCTGGCTTTGAACTTGCAAGTCACCTGCCTCAGCCTCCCAGGCGCTGAGACTACAGGTATATATCACTCTGCCTGACTTATGATTTTTATTTTTATTTTATTTATTTATTTATTTTTTGCGGCACCGGGGATCAAACTCACAGCCTCACACCTGCCAGACAGACGCTTAAGCCACTGAGCCAAACTCCCAGTCCTAGCTTTCTGAACAAGGGTCATACTGTGTAGCCCAAGCCATCCTCACCCTCCCCCAAGTGCTGGGATTAAAGGCGTGCACCACCTCCCCTGGCTGACTTAAGGTATTTTATGGGCGTGGTGACAAACGCCTTTAATCCCAGCACTCTGGAGGCTGAGGTAGGCGGAGCGTTGTGAATTCGAGGCCAACTTGGGCTACAACACAAGCACAAGGTCGACCTGAGCTATGTAGTGTGGTCCTGCCTCAAAAAAACTAGGGCTGGGAGTTTGGCTCAGTGGCTTAAGCACCTGTCTGGCAGGCGTGAGACTGTGAGTTCAATCCCTGGTGCCACAAAAAAAAAAAAAAAAAAAAAAAAAAAAGCCACTCTCTCAAAAAGACCAAAGGGGAAAAAAAAAAAATTAAAGCCATTCATAATATCAAATCTCAAATTCTGAGAAAAATCATAACATGCATCTTTCTAGTTTGGCTTCTTTTTTGTTTTGGAGACAGGGTGTCAACTACGTGGTCCAGGTTGGCCTTGAACTTTCAATCCTCTTGCCTCAGCCTCTCAAATTCTGGTATTACAGGAATGTGTCACCATGCCCTCCGTCATTCTTTCTAGACTTTTCTATGTGAGTACACGCATGGATGGTGCACACACACACCAATACTCCCTCATAAACATCTTTTAAAACATACATAGTTTTGTATCCTATTTTTCTCGGAATACTACTTCTCATATCATGCATTTAAAAATATTTTTCAGGGCCAGGGATTTAGCTCAGCAGTGTAATTGCCTGCTGGCAAGCGCAAGATTGTGAGTTCGATTCCCGGTACCAAAAAAACAAAAATTAAAAAAAATTTTTTTTTCAAAATTTTTTTTTAATCTAACGCAGTTAACTTTATTTGTTTATTTATTTTTTTGTGGCACTGGGGATCAAACTTACAACCTCGCACCTGCCAGACAGGTGCTTAAGCCACTGAGCCACACTCCCAGCCCTGGTTTGTTGAGGCAGAGTCACACTATGTAGCTCAGGCCAGCCTTGTGCTCGCGTTGTAGCCCAAGCCGGCCTCGAACTCACAACGCTCCTCCTACCTCAGCTTCCCCAGTGCTGGGATTAAAAGCGTGCGCCACCACGCCCGGCAGTTAACTTTATTTTTAGAAGTTCATGTTTGCACAGTCACAGGTATGTAACACATCTGAATTCTTTTTACTTCCCCTCTCTGTGTTATCCTTCAACTCCATGTTCATGGCTGTCATGTCTCACTCAGCAATCAGGGGGGCATGACGATTACTTGGGGTGATCTGGGGACATTTATATACACTGTCGCTAAGTTTGCAGTGTTTAATTTTTATTTTTTGGCACTGGGGATCGAACTCACAACTTCAGCGTTTGCCAGGCAGGTGCTTAAGCCACTGAGCCAAACTCCTGGCCCTAGTTTTTTGAGGCAGGGTTGCACTATGTAGCTCAGGCTGGCCTCAAACTCACAATGCTTCTACCTCAGCCTCTGCAGTGTTTAATGTTTTTGTGGTGCCAAAGATTGAACTCAGGGCCTTGTGCAGGCTCAATACGTGCTTTGGCCTGCCCTCTTTTTTTTTTTTTTTTTTGGTACTGGGGATCAAACTCACAACCTCGCGCCTGCCAGGCAGGCACTTAGGCCACTGGGCTAAATCCCCAGCCCTATTTTTTGAGACAGGGTCTCACTATGCAGCTCAAGCTGGCCTTGAACTCACTTTGTAGCCCAGGCTGGTCTTGAACTCACAATGATCCTCCTGCCTCAGCCTCCTGAGTGCTGGGAGTAAAGGCGTGTGCCACCACTTCCAGCTCCTGCCCTCGTTTGGACAGTGCTGAAATGTATGACAGAGGCAGTCTATCCCATCTCTTTTCCTTACATCCTTGGGGTAACCTCAAGAAGAAAGGTTACCAGGTCACATAGAGCTCACAGATGCTTTTAAGGCTGATTTGAGGCACCTAGGCCTGACTCCTCAAAGCAAATGGAAAAAACAAGGCACATTTCTGGGGGGGGGCAGTGGGCAGGCAGCTGCCGCCCGCATACCTGAGCAGGAAGGTCGACGTGTCCATGATGATGTTGCTGGAGAGCGTGAAAGTCTCGGCAGTGATGAGCACGCGCACGGGGAGGTAGAGGGGCCTGGGGGGTCACACGCGGGCTGGGGTGAGCTCCTCATACCAAGGCCCTGCCCTGCCCCACCCGACCCGCACAGCCTGTGCACCTGTAGTCCACAGCGCAGGAGAACAGGTGTGTGTGCAGGACGGTGATGACTGTCGGGGGCAGGTAGCCCAGCACAGGGTCGTCCAGCACGTCCAAGAACTCCAACAGCTTCCAGGCCAGGAGAGGGGAATGGTGAGCACGGACGGCTCCTTCCCCGCCCCCAGCAGCCCCAAGACACTGCCCATCACATCCCTCTCCGGGTGTTCCGGCCTGGCCCTCGCGCCTCACGCTGCCCCTTCACCCCTCTGACCTGCCCATCCAAACCCCAAGTCCAGGTCCGAGCCATCTTTGCTCACCTGGGAATGCCAGCTTTGCTCAGGAAGGGACATGTAGTGGCGCAGTGTGGCCTTGTGCAGCCGTAGTGTCACCAGGAACTCCTGGGGGTTCAGGGCACAGTCGGGGTGAGGAACGGAGCTCTCGCATCCCCTGGGGAGGCAGCTGCCCAGGCCCATGAACAGGCGCCCCGCTGGGGAAGCCATACCTTGACATTCTTGTGGGGGTCCAAGTGGATGCGCACAGCAGCGGTCAACATCGAGGCGCCGTGGCCCTGGCCCTTGTGGCCCGAGACTCCCTGCTCGATCACCCCTCCCTCAGACGGGTAGATAGTTGGGGCCAGGTGCGCCGGGGGGGCAAAGCTGGGCAGATGCAGGTGACTGGGCAGTGCAGAGTCGTCCACGGCCGCTGGGGAGGGATCCTGTGAGCCCCTCGCCATGCCCTGGCCGCCCGCTCCACTCGAGCTCTAGGGACCCAGCAGCCCGGCCCCAGCCCACACACCTCGGTGGTAGAGAGTCGCCTTCTCAGCTTCTAGGCAGAAGTAACCGAGCCCCAGCTGGCCACGGTACTGGGAGACGCTGAAGAGGGTGCCGGCCTCCACGTCCAGCACCATCTCGCCGTGCACGCCCTCCAGCCGCTGCCCGCTCTCGTCCTGCAGGCAGAGCGCGAGCCCGGCTTCATCCGCTGCTCCCGCAGCTCCCACTGCCTCTAGGAGGCGTCTCGGGGAGCCCCGCTGTCAGGCAGCACCCAGCGCCCCGCAGACTCCCCGGGCCCTGGCAGCACCTGCCTCTTCTGCAGAAGGGGAGTCACCTCTGCCCAGCCTGCCTGGTGGGTACAGACGGGGCCCACTCTCACGTTCACCCAGCACGGGGCTTTACAAGGCCAGGGTGCCAGCAAATAGCTGCTGGGCACAATGGGGTGGCGGGGCTGGCATGTGTGGGTCACGGGACAGGTGCATGCCGCTGGCCACTTGGGGCTCCCCCTTCCCACGTCCCCCCTGGAGGTGCCATGTTTATCCTCTCTCCTGCCCAGAGGGCCTGGGGCTCACCCGCCAAGGCTGCTCTCACCTTGGCCTCACAGAAGGCTGTGATTCGGCCCTTCAGCACTGTCACCAGTGTAGAGAAGGGGCTCTGGGGCTGACGGCTTGGGGGCTCACGGGCGGGCGCCTGAGGGGCGCCTGCTGCCCCCACTGAGAAGAAGTGGACGTCCTCCTCATCTGAGTCCGAGTCTGGGGCAAGATCAAGGTGCCCAGTGGTAGCAGGGCCTGGGAGGCCTGCTCAGCCCTGCCCTGCCCCGCCCCGCGCCCTCACTCTGGCCCCACAGATGCCTCTCATACCCAGTTTAAAGGCTGACTTGCACATCTTGAAGCTGTCGTGCCAGAGGCCTGAGGAGCCCAGGAAGCCAGAGGAGTGCATGGCGGGGCCGTGAGTGGGGAGCAGGTCCGCAGGCTCCCACATGAGCAGGTCGTTATTGACCCTGAGAGGGAGGATGGATGGCAGGTGAGGAGGGACAGCTCGGCCCCTGGCCCGGCCCCGCCCAGCCCGGGTCCCCACCTATTATAGATGCTCTCATAGATCTCCTTGCTGGGCAGGAAGACATGGGCACTGGGCAGGGTCACTTCCAAGCTGCAGCGGGACAGTGCCAGGGTCCGGCTCTGGAATGTCCTCATCTCCTCGGGGTCTCCAGGAATCACCATCTGGACACAGGTGGGGAACAGCTCAGTGGGAAGTCGTCTCACACATCTTGGGGCCTGTCCCTGGCTCTGCCCAGAGACTCATGTCTGAGTCCTGACATCACTCATTCATTCTTTCATAGGAGCCCTTCCTTACCTGCTGGGAGGGCATGTGCCCACCCGTGCTGGTGGCATACCGACCCTAATCTAAGGGCATGAACTCCTTTAATCCTTCCACTGGCCTATGAGACAAAGTGCTTGTGCCCACTTCCCAGGGGAGGAGACTCCCCAAGATGACACAGCTGGAGTGGCAGGGCCTGCACTCAACCCCAGGCAATCTGGCCCACAGGCCAGGCCCAGAAATGCCCAACTCAGCCCACATCCACTTCAGGAAAACATCCCGAGGTCCAAGTGTACACTACTGCCAATGGCTGGGGTGGCCTGGGCCCTGATCCTCCCCATGGTGGGGAGGGGGCCGCCCTTGCCGATGGGCTTACTCCAGGCCCTGAACAGAGGTGGGACTTCAGACTCCATTACTGGCCCCAAATGAGAAACACAAATCCTCACTTGTGCACTGGGTCACATCATGCCCACCCAGGTGGTCCTGTCGCCCAGCTCCATCACACAGCTGCCTCCCATGGCAGAGGAGGGGTCGGGCTTCACCTCTTCCGTCTCATACATGGTTCTCTTGGAGGAGAAAGGCGAGGGCTCAGGCTCCTGCAGCTCGCACGGGCTCTCGGTGGACAGCTCCAGCTCCTCTGCCTTCTCTGGGGCCGCCGCCTCCCACTGTGTGCTGCCAGACTGGGGGTTCAGGGTCACCACTACCCTGCCAGGACACAGATCTATCACTCTCTGACCCCTGGAACCGGGTCCCCTCCAGTCACCCCCTCAACAGCCCCCACTTACTGGGGCAGGAAGTACTTGCGGCCCAGGCTCTTGGGGTCCAGGGCTTTGGAGACACGCAGGCAGGGGACGGGTGGCTTCTCTCCATCCTCATAGGTAGCTGGAAGGAGCGTGGAGAGATTAGACACTCAAGGCGTGCAGTGGCCCAGGCCAGGACACTCAGTGCCACACGGCTGGGAAAGGTCTCTGCCAGGGCCTGCTCAAACTGTGACCCCAACGCCACCTTCCGCAACGCCACCTTCCGCAGAGGCCTGGACCCCTACCCTCGTGTTGCCTGGCAGGTGTTCTTACCATGCAAGTCAGAGCAGGTGAGTTCCAGGTGGGTAGGGGCTGGGGGACCAGGCCCACTGCTAAGCTCTGACCGGAACTGGGGCTCAGTCAGCTCCAACCGCAGCTGCTCGGCCCGCACAGCCCGGCCCGCCCAGGGGTCTCGTTCAGGCCGCAGGTCGGCGATGGGGAAGCGCAGCCTCAGTGTGGCCCGGGGTGCAGAGAGCCGAAACACTGTCTGCTGCTCAGTGGCCGGCGGGGGCTCTGTCTGTGGAAAGGTTGGGGTCAGAGGAGCCATCAAGGCTCCTGTCACTATAGTCAAGAGCCAGTGGACCGTGTTCCACTGTCCGCCTGAGCCAGGCCCCACCCAGCAGGACAGCTCACCAGCAGGCCGGCTGGCGGCTCGGGGGGCGTAGTGGCGAGGTACAGCAGGGCAGCGAGTCGGTCCAGAGCCCCCAGCTCCACATCTGCCTGGAAGTCGGCCAGGTCCAGGACCACGTCTGAGTGGCAATGGCAGGCGACAGAGCGCCGGGGCCGGCTCTGTTTGGGGGTGAAGGTGTTTAAAACAGTGGTGGCTGTGGGGTGGGAGGGGCACGATGGGAAAGGGCTTCTTCGACACGAAACCCAAGTCCTCCTGGTAGTGGGAGAAAAGCTTGGACAGGGAACCCAACAGGGGGTTGGGGTGTATGTTTGATGCCCTGCCCAACGCGGAAGACATGCTGATTTAAAAGAAGTCACCAGGGCTGGGGATTTAGCTCAGCGGCCTAAGCGCCTGCCTGGCAAGTGCGAGGTCATGAGTTTGATCCCCAATACCAAAAAAAAAAAAAAGCCACCTGTCACTTGCCCCTCCCACTTGCAGAGGCTCAGCAGGTTGCTGCACTGAGATAGGGAAGAGGCCACCAGACTAAGAGAACTGCAGGCACCAAGCACAGAGGAAGAGGTCTAAGGGCGCCTGGAATAATGTGGTGTAGCTGGCCGGGGCACGGGGTGAGGGGGCGAGAGCTGATGGGACACAGACAGAGCCCAGGTAGGGGGGTCAACGAGCCATGGGAAGTGGCCAACAGCCCCTCGGCCCGCAGTAGAGCTGGTTACCTTGGGCACGCGGCGCAGGGTCTGTATGTGGCGCAGGTGGGCGCAGGGCTGAGCTGAGGCCTGGGAGCCCAGGCTACTGGGAAAACTCAGGATCTGGGATGGGACGTAGGAGATGAGCAAGGTCAGGCTGCCCTCCATGCCCGCCCCGGCTCCCAGGCCTCCCCGCTGCGCTCACCTCCGTGTACTCGGGCTCCGAGCCGCCCCGGGGCCACAGGCATTCCAGCACCTCCAGCTGCCCGAAGTGCACATCTGTGCTGGTCACTCGCCGGCCCCGACTGCCGGTCCGCAGTTCCCATGATAGCTGCACAGCTGTGCCTGTCAGCCTGCGGGTAAGAAGACACCATCAGAGGACGGGTCCGGGGACACCAGGGGTCTCACTGCAGGGCCCTGCCTTGGGTCTGTGGCTTATACCGGACATGGCTACAGGGACAGGCCTTCTTGAAGCGTGGCCGAAGGTGGTGGAAATCTCGGGAGCCAAAGGGCCCATCCTTGGTGGCATCAAATTCAGCAAAAAAGTGGGCGGCGAGGTTGGGTGGTCCGGAAGAAGGGGCACAGGTCTGGAGCACGATCAAGGTCATTCCCCCCAAGGTCATCTTCAGCAGCGAGTCAGGGCGCGTGGTGTCCGGAAGGGGCGTGGGAGCTGCCTTTCCTGGAGGGACAGAGGCTTCACAAGGGGCTCCTGGGAGCTCATGGGGACCCCGTGTGGAGTGACAGGCAGTCCCGGACCTGGGGGCTGGAGAAACCTTGGGCAAGTTGCACTGTGGAGGCCAAATCTGCCCATCATGGGGTTAATGGGGGACTGGCCAGGCCCTCTGCATGGGCTCAGCATAACCCTCTCATGGTGCTAAAAGAATTGGTTGATGTTATTAAAGCCCTCAGCCCATTGCCTGACCCGCTATAAGTTCAGACACTGACAAAAATATACAGCTTGGTCTTTGCATAGAAGAGGAGACTGACTTGTAGAAAGTTTAAGCATTTGGCCAAGAGGTCCTGTCCACCGTACTGCCACCTCCTCTAAGCCAGGTCCCCAGGAAACCGAGCCACAGGTGGCTACTCTCTAGGCATCACTGGAGGCCTCTTGGGTATATGTAATGGCTCACTGGACAGAAGCCTCTTCTAGCCCTTGTTGCCCCCAGAGCACCACCCAGGGTCCCCAAATCACCTGCTGTGTGGGTTGGGGCAGAGAGCCGGCGGGAGGCCACATTGCTATGCATGGAGGAGCCCAGGTCTACCTCAGAGAGGGACATCTCCGAGACAGCGGAGGTCACACTGCTTGTGAGGCCAGCCATGGAGAAGAAGAGGTCTGAGGGCAAAGCGAGAAAGTCAGGACAGACAAACCAGACCCCCAGACTCCTACATGCACAACTGCCCCTCGACTGCATTGGCCCCACACGCACCGCTGCTGTCTGCATTGAGAAGGGGGTTGGTAAGGGGGTCCGGGCTGGGGGGCTCGGCCACAGCACCGGCCTGCAGCTGCTGGTTCAGATCCTGCTCAATCAGCCACAGGTCTTCAGCACCTAGCGGGCGGCTCTTGTTCAACTTGTCAGCCAGGCCTTCCGGTTCTACAGGGGAGGGCGTTTCAGTTCAGGCTGGCTGGCCTTCCCCTGCCACCCACCCCGGACCAGCCAGAAGCCTCACCAGCGAGGCTGACAGCGTTGAGGAGTTCCTGGAGCTGCTGGAGTTGCCGTGGGGTCAAGAGCAGGTGCAGGGAGCCCAGCTGTCCTGCCACCTCCAACTGGGGGCCAAGGGGACAGACATGGAACTGTGCCTATGACCCAGCCCCTCTGGGAGCTGCCACCCACCTATTGTCCCTGGGGGAGAAGAGATGCCCACTGTTACATTAAACTGTCACAAACTCGCTGTATCAGGCTGGCCACAACTCGAACCTCTCTGAGCCTCAGTTTCTCTAACTGCCAAGACAATAGTAATTTCTCCTACTTGACATTCTGCCCTACTCCCCTGGCCTAGGGAAGCCTGCATCGCTGAGATGGGGCTGAGATGGGGCACACGCTCTCCTCCCCAGGAGCTGGGGACCCACCTTGGGACCTGGGAAAGCCTCATTCTGCTTCAGCTTCACTATTAGCTCCATGTACCCCGAGCAGCTGCCAATCTGCAAGGGCAGGTTTGGTGGCTCTGCCTGGGAGAGGTGAGAAGATGGTCAGAGGGATGGAGGCGGCGGGGAGCAAGGGTATGGGAGCCAGCAGTCTGCCCACCTTAGAGGGGAGCTCCTCGAAGTGCAGGCGGATCCCCGTCAGCTGCAGCAGCTTGTGCAGGAAGGCAGGCGGCTGGTGCACATCCACGGCGGGTGCCTGGCTTGGGTCCCGCAGCGCCTCATCACAGTATTCCAGTCTGGGGAGGCAGGGTCAGCCCTTGTCCTGGCTACCCCAGGCCTGGAGCCCTCTCTCCACACAGTGCCCTGTTCTAGGGGCCTGGGGTCGGGGAGCCTGACCTGCAGAGCTGCTCATCATATCCACCTGGGTGGCTCGGGCTGACCCTTGCTCCTCCGATACTCAGGATCTAATCTGGTTCTTGGAGCCCCAGTCACTCTGGGCCTGCACCACCTGGCCCTGGTCACCAGCCTAGGCCCCCAACACAGCCGATTCCCCAGCCCGCCATGGCCCTGGCCCGCCCCTTCCTGGGAGCCTGGGCTAGGCAGAGGCAGGGTTGGAAGGCCCATGCCAGCTCCCCCAGCCCACCCCAGCCAGCCCGCCCCTACCTCTGCACATGGACCTCCAGGGCCACACCGTGCTCACGGTCACTGGGCGAGTGCTCCACCCTCAGGACAGTGTCCAGGAAGGTCACCTTGATGCGCCGTAGCACTGAGGGTGGTGTGGGGCTCAGGTCAGGAGAACAGTTACAGGGAGGTCACTTTCCCTGTGGTCAGCTGGGTAGCTGTGCTACCTGCAGCGTCTGCTCCTGGGCCACGAAACGGACAGGGACGGGGGGCATGGGCAGGATCTACACACCAGTCTCGATGGTCTGTGCGAACATCTCGAGCCCCTCTAGGAGCTGCGGTGGCTCTGAGGGCTCAGGCAGCCCATCACGCAGACATTCCTGGGCCAGCTGCAGGCTCGTGGTCATACAGGAAGCCCAGGTCTGAGAGTCAGCAGCCCCTGGCCCTGAGGGAGAAAGCGGGTCTCAGGGCAACTGGACTCAAGTAGCTCCTCCCAGGTACCTGAGCCTGCCATGCCTGACCTCACCTGGGCCCTGGCGGGGCTGCAGGGTGAGCTGGAGGCCTGACACCCGCACGGTGCAGTGCTCGGTGAGCAGCGAAGCCCAGGGCACAGCCACCTCGATGGACTCCACGAAGCCATCCACCAGCTCCAGGGGCGACTCCATTGATTCCAGCACCTCGTTCACAGACTGGGGACAGACGAGGGACAAAGCGCTCAGCGAAGCCTCAAGTCTGGCTGGCTGCCACCATCTTGTTTTAGCCACTCATCTTGGAGAGGGCTCTCCCATCCAGTCCTTCACATGCTATCCACAGGCCCAGCTGTGGCTCATGACCCTCCCCGCCCTGGCCTGCCCCTCTTCCCATAGCCAAAGGCACTCTGTCCTTCCAGCCACCTCAGATGTTTCCCTCTCCATTCAACTCAAACATCACTGCTGGGCGTGGTGAAGCACGCCTTGTAATCCCAGAACTCTGGAAGGCTGAGGCAGGTGGTAATGTGTTCAGGTCCATCCTGAGAAATTTATACAGACAAAGTCTCACCAGGTGCGATTATGCCTGTAATCCCCACATTCTACTCAGATGGCTGAGGCAGGAGGATCGCCACAAGCTTGAAGCCAGCCTGGGATACATACTGAGTCGAAATCCAGCCTTAACTACAAACCGAGACTGTCTCAAAAAGCAATAAATAAGACCTAGGATGTAGGTCTGTGCAAAAGCCCTGGGTTCAATTCCCAGTACAGCTATAAAAAAAAAAATTACTGAGCACCTTCTATGTGGTCCTGTCCAGATGACAGGGTAAATATAATGTCTTTACCTCCATCCCAAGTGAGCCATAGCCAGTGGACTCAGTGCACATCAGGAAGAAACTCAAAGAGGCGCAGAGGAGGGTACTGTACCCAATCCAGCCTGGGAACCCAGGGTGGGGAGAGATGGAGGGTAAAGATGAGGCAGAAGGCAGAGGGGACCGACGGTGGGATGTTCTAGGCATGGGCCAGCCTGGCAGAGGGCAGAACACCCCATGTTCACCATGGGCAAGCATAGAATTTAACAGGTAGGAACCTTGAGCTCCAGACACTGCTTTAGTTCTTCTGAGGCACAGGACTGAGCTCCCCAAAATGCCTGCACCCCCACCAGACTGGGAACTCAAGGCAGTAGTCTCTTGCCTTCTTCAGTGACCACAGTGCTCTACATGGTGTCACCCGGGAAGCCTCAGAAAGTACTTGTTGGACATGCAAATAAACAATCGCAGGCAGAAGCTAGGGGTGGTGACCCACACCTTATCTCACTGCTTGCAGAGGCTGAGACAGGAGGAACACCAGAGTTAGAGGTCAGCCTGGGGGCTGCACAGTGAATTCAAGGCCAGCCCAAAACACAGCAAAACAAAACAAAGATAACACAGGCAGAGCCAGAAAGACCCACGGAGACTGAGTCCAAATTCCTCACACAGAGTCCTAGGGATGGGGAAACCGAGGCTCAGAACGAAGAAACTGATCTAGTCGCCCTATGTACTGTGAGGATTGAAGTTGGGACCCATGCCTTTCTTCCCAACCCACCTGGGTCTCCACATATAGACTCTTTTGACACCACCAAGGTGGGGCCTGCAGCTGGGCAAAGGAGCTGGTTAGCAGTAAGGTGTCTGCATTCTGCCAGGGATCAACTTGTGAAGCAGCCTAGCCAGAGCCCATGAGCCCCCAACAAGGGGGGAGGGCACTGAGGACTTTCTGGGGTACCCAGAGGTCTGGGCCATTTTTCAGGCCAGCCAAGAGGCTGAGGTCAGAGGTGAGAAGGTTTCCCACACTGAACCTCACAGACAACAGGCTACTGGGAGGTGTCCCCATCTCAGGAGGCTCCCAAGGCCTAGCTTGCCCTTAAATCTAGCTGTTCCTGCTCAGAGCACTGAACCCTGAGGCCACCAACACAGAAGGCCCTGCACCTGTGCCCACTACGCTGCTCTGACCTACAAGGTAGCCCCAGTACCGTCCCTAAACTGGGCCACGAATTAATTCAATTGGTGGCTCCTTTGCAATCCCCCAGGTCAGCTGAGCGGTGAGCCAGGCCCTTCACCCACGCCACAGCCTCAGGCCTCCAACTCAGATCTTCCTTCCCGGTTCGGCTTCCCAGCATATCTCCTCCACTTCCTCCCTAACACAGCCAGACGTCCAGTCTCCCCTGAGGGCTCCCCTCAGGTAGGGATGCTGGACCGCGAGGCTCTCCTAACCCTCGCTGGGTCTGCCCTACTCCCCAACAAGCAGGAAGTAGACTGCGACTGCGACGGCAGCCGCGGCGGCGGTCACACGCGGTGTTGATCAACACCGGCGCTGACGCTGTTGTTGACATCCACATCCGGAGGCGAACCCCACCCACCAGGCTCGGGATCCTGGGGTCAGGAGGTCAGGTCGCATTTTCCACAGGTGCCCTCGTCAGGGCCCTGGACCCCTACGCCAGCCTTCCCTACCGGCTGCCTGGTCCCCAACTCTGTCACAGCCCCGGCCCCACTCCACCGGAGCCCTCAGGCCCCCAGGTCCCCTCAACCCTTCCCTCGCCCCCCGACCTCGATGTCATTATGCTGGCACTCCCAGACAAGTGACACGCGCTCCCTAGCCTGTCTCTGGGAAGCAGCTGAAGCGACCAGCGTGGTGACCTGACGCCCGGAGGCCGCCCAAGGCCGCCCGGCCCCGGGTCCCCAAGCCGGACTCTCTCGCCTGAGCCCGGCGGCGCCACTTTCCCATCCCCAGCCCCTTCCCAGGCCCGGCGCAGCTCCTCACCCAGATATCCAAGTGGATGTCCCGCAGCGCACCGTTGCCCTTGTAGAGATCCAGGCTGAGCTGCTCCAGGCTGAGGGTCTCCTGAAGGAAGTGACCCAAGTAGTGTTGCAGTAAGTAGCGGCACGCCCGCTCTTTCACAGAGTTCGACCACGAACTCAGCCATCCTGACATCTCGGGGACCCCCGGGCCCGGGCCGCCTCAGCGGGCCTCTCGCCAGCGATCCTGTCTGGCTGCGCTGTTCACTAGAGCCCCCAGCTGCCCCACCGCTTCTCTCAGTGCCAGGCCGCGCCCCCGGACGCCAGGCCACGCCCCCACACTAGCGATCATTGGTAGTGGCAGAGGGTACGTCCCGCTGATTGGCCGCTGAGGGCGGAACCTTCCGGAGCGAAAAAGGTACTGGGTTCAC